>JAWPHD010009985.1:0-98213 GCA_037043455.1 Cyrtodaria siliqua
CCGTTGACAAAAAAGGAAGTAGATAGTTGTTTTATTATATTGAATAATAGAGAAAAAAGTTTGTTGTTAATTTTTTAGCTCGACTATTCGAAGAATAAGAGAGCTTATGTAATCACCACGGGGTCGGCGTCGGCGTCGGCGGTCGGCGTTGGCGTTGGCGTCGGCGTCCCACTTCAAGGTTTGCGTGTAAGCTGTGTTTACAAGTGTATATCTCTTACATTTCTTATCCTACCACAACCAAATTTGTTCATGGGCTTCCTTGTAGTATTATCTTAAGGGCTGCCTAAGCAATTTTGGTTCCTGTAACCCATGGGCTCCCATGGAACCCAAATTATAATAGCCCATAAAATGTGCCCCATTTCACATCAAATTTTGCGTGTAAGCTGTGTTTACAAGTCTATATCTCTTACAATTCTTACCCTAGCACAACCAAATTTGGCCATTAGCTTCCTTAAAGCATTATCGTAAGGGCTGCTTAAGTAATTTTGGTTCCTGTAACCCCTAGGCTCCCATGGAACCCAAATTCTGATAGCCCTTAAAATATGTCTGTTTCACATCGAATTTTGCGTGTAAGCTGAACCCAAATTGTGATGGCCCATAAAATGTGCAATAAACCCAGATCTAGGTTTGCATGTAAGCATGTATATATCTATAATTTAGGTTTGCATGTAAGCATGTATATATCTATAATTTTGGTTTGGGATTGTTATAGCATTATGCATCTTATTACTTCACCCATATTGGGGCATGGGCTCCCTCCTTTCCCCCCCCCCCCCCCCCCCCCCCCCCCCCCTCCCCCTCTACCCCCGCCCGCCCCAACTGCCTTCCACACCTTTTTTTTTTTTTTTTTTTTTCCCAACTATTTCTGTGTTGTTTTAGTCAATTCTTACACATATATGTTGCAACCTTCCCCGCCCCCACCACTCCACATCCCCGCCTCTCACCCCAAACCCCCAACGCACTCTCGCCTCTCACCCCATCACCCCCAACCCGCCCCAGACTTGAAACTTTTTTTTACATATTTCTTTGTTGTTTTAGTCAATTTTTACACATATATGTTGCCCCATCCACCCCCCACCCAACCCACTCCTGCCTCTCACCCTCACCCATGCTCCACCCCCCCCCCCCACCCCCCCCCCCCCCCCCCCCCCACTTGAAACTGTTGTGTTTTTTTTTACATATTTCTGTGTTGCTTTTGTCAATTCTTACACATATATGTTGCAACCCTACCCCCCCCCCCCCCCCCCCCCCTCTCAACACATAACCCCACCCACCACGCCCCACATTATTATTATTATTTTTATTTTTATTTTTATACATATTTCTGTGTTGTTTTAGTCAATTCTTACACATAAATGTTGCAACCCTCCCTGCCCCCACCACACACACACACCCGCCTCCCCCTCTCAACCCGCCCCACACTTGAAACTTTTTTTTTTTTTTTTTACATATTTCTTTGTTGTTTTAGTCAGTTATTACACACATATGTTATCCCCTCCCCTCCGCCCTCAACCCACTCCGACTCTCCCCCCCCCCCCCCCCCCCCCCCCCCCCCCCCCCCCCCCCCCCCCCCCCGCTCCACCCAACCCATACCCAACCCCCACTTGAAAATCTATTTTTGTTGTTGTTTTTTTTACATATTTCTGTGTTGTTTTAGTCAATTCTTACACATATGTTGCAACCTTCCCCGCCCCGAACCCCCCACCCCGCCTCTCAACCCATCTCCCCCCCCCCACCCCCCCACTTGATTTTTTTTTTTTTTTTCATATTTCTTTGTTGGTTTAGTCAATTCTTACACATATATGTTGCCCCCTCCCTCCGCCCCCAACGCACTCCCGCCTCTCCCCCCGCTCTCCCCCACACCCCACACCCACTTGAAACTTTTTTTTTTACATATTTTTGTGTTGCTTTTGTCAATTCTTACACCTATATGTTGCCCCCTCCCCCCCTCCCCCCCCCTTCGACTACACTAGATTTTTTATTTTTGTTTTTCCATATTTCTTTGTTGTTTTAGTCAATTCTTACACATATATGTTGCACCCTCCGCCCCCAGCTCACTCCCGCCTCTCCTCCCCGCTCCTCCCCGCTCCCCCCCTCACCCCACCTCCACTTGAAACTTTTTTTTTTTTTTACATATTTCTGTGTTGCTTTTGTCAATTCTTACACATATATGTTGCCCCCTCCCCCCCCCCCCCCCCCCCCCCCCCCCCCCCCCCCCCCCCCCCCTCGCCCCTCGCCTCTTTTTTTTTTTTTTACATATTTCTTTGTTGTTTTAGTCAATTCTTACACATATATGTTGCACCCTCCGCCCCCAGCTCACTCCCGCCTCTCCTCCCCGCTCCTCCCCGCTCCCCCCCACACCCCACCCCAATTGAAACTATTTTTTTATTTTTTACATATTTCTGTGTTGCTTTTGTCAATTCTTACACATATATGTTGCCCCCTCCCCCCCACCCACCCCCCCTCGCCTCTTTTTTTTTTTTTTTTACATATTTCTTTGTTGTTTTAGTCAATTCTTACACATATATGTTGCACCCTCCGCCCCCAGCTCACTCCCGCCTCTCCTCCCCGCTCCTCCCCGCCACTCCCCGCTCCTCCCCGCTCCCCCCCCCCCCCCCCCCACTTGAAACTATTTATTTTTTTTACATATTTCTGTGTTGCTTTTGTCAATTCTTACACATATATGTTGCCCCCTCCCCCCCACCCACCCCCCCTCGCCTCTTTTTTTTTTTTTTTTACATATTTCTTTGTTGTTTTAGTCAATTCTTACACATATATGTTGCACCCTCCCCCCCCCCCCCGCCCCCAGCTCACTCCCGCCTCTCCTCCCTGCTCCTCCCCACTCCTCCCCGCTCCCCCCACCCCCCCACTTGAAATTTTTTTTTTTTTTAACTTATTTCTGTGTTGCTTTTGTCAATTCTTACACATATATGTTGCCCCCTCCCCCTCCCCCCCCCCCCCCCCCCCCCCCCTCGCCTCTTTTATTTTATTATTTTACATATTTCTTTGTTGTTTTAGTCAATTCTTACACATGTTGCCTCCCCCCCCCCCCCCACACACACACGCCTCTAACCCATCCCCACTCAAACTCGATTTTTTAATTAATTTTTTTCTTCATATTTTTGTGTTGTTTTGGTGAATTATTACATAGCTTCTTACACATATATGTTGCCCTCACCACCCCCACTCCCCCCACCTCTCTCATCCCCCCACCCCACCCCGCACCCCACTCAAAACTCGATTTTTTTTATTTTTTATTTATTTTTACATATTTCTGTGTAGTTTTGGTCAATTCTTACACATAGTTATGTTGTGCTCCCAACCCCACATTGTTGTAGCCTTGTTTTCTGATGGTATATACTAGCTGTAAATTTATTATTCTCCGAAAAATCGAATAGTCGAGCTGCGCTGTTCTCCGACAGCTCTTGTTATTCTATGTCATTGAACGCTTATGATAAATAATTCACACTGGTAATAAAGCACTTGAATGATCTGGAAGATACTATTGACTCGGCATGAGAGATACTATTTACCCGAAAGAGAACTATTGAATCGCAAGTCTGGTTTAAACCGGATTGGATACTTTGAACACATTTTCAAGTCAATAGTTCATACTAATGACTTTCACGGGACTGCTTTTCAGCCAATAAAATCTACGTATATAAAATGATATATTATAACATTGAATATTTATTGATATTGTTTAGTATCGTTATTAGAGCCTCTAAAAACGCATATTTGAAATAATTAACCAGTCTGTTTTTAGCCGACAATATCTGTAAGTTATATAATTATGTTTAAATAATTAGGGTCGAGTTGGGGTTGGGTTAGAGGTGTGGGTGTAATTTCCACAGCAGTTGTTTGCAATGGAAAATATATCACAAGGGAGAAAATGGTATTTTTGTTTAAAAAAGACGAGCAAACAGACTCATGTCTTTTATTGACCAACGAATTTGGAAACTCACTCAATCTGGAGATCACAGGTACGAGCGTCATTGGTACCTTTGGGTTCTTATGAAAGAGATTATCCATAGACTCATATTACCCAGTTTATATCCCTATCCAACAGATGAGGTGTCTGTCGGATAGGGACTGGGTAAACCGAGTCCATCCTCCAAGCACATGAAAGAACCAAAAAGGAGTGAGGCAGGGATCCCATATTCGTATTTGTATTCTTCCCTGCTCGAAATAACCTAAAAAGTGTATAGATGATCCATTAAACAGCAGTTCAAGCCAATTTTGTGAATTTAGCATATATGAATCATTTCTCTTTAATAGTTACTTTGAAACTAATTTTATCGTCGTCTTCTCGTGAACTGAAAGGCAATATATCTCTGTCTTGTAGGAGTTCTAGTCCCAGTCTGAATCACATTTTCAAATCTTGATAGGAAAAGATGTTAAAGTTATCAGGTATCAAGTCATCAAGCAGGTATAATGGGCAATTGAATTCAATGCTTTTCAACGGCTCATCAATACATTATAGGTTATTTAGAGCCACTAATGAGAGAGGGGAAGGATACATAGGACTCCGTGAAACTGCCCTACTTTAATTAATGAATAGATTCCAATGTGCTTGAAAGATAGATATTCGGGTACATGGGATCGTTCGGTTTATGTCCCCACTTGACGGACAAGGCCAAGAAAAAGTGTTTTGTCCAAGAAAACACCAATGAAACAGAAATTCAAGTTCACGGAGTATCCAATAGGCCATGCCAGACACTTAGGAATAATGAGGTGAGAAGATGCCAACACTAAACAAGAGCCTTTTTTTGCCTCATATAATAATAATAAGAAAATTATTTAAAATTGCATTCAGCAAATATCTTTGCTGTTTCTGACAGGACCGAGGAGAGAAGATGACATCAAGGTTGAAGTTAATGAACCAGCGATACCAGGATCTGGAGCGTCGACGTAACCTCGAGGTTGAGGGATTCAAGACTGATATAAAGAATCTCAGAACAAGGTTGAAAGAGGTGGAGAGACAACTCTATAAGGTGCATATTGATTTGCTTTTACAGTTGTCTAACATTGATACCTGAATTTGAGTGAACATTTAAAAAAAGAAGCAACTTGGTTAATCTATTTTTATGCTCTCGAAGGGGAGGGAGCATGTAGTAATTGCACAGTCCGTCCTGAACAGTCATGTCTCAGCCATAACTTTAAAAATACTAAGGGAAGTTCATGAAACTTCACACAAATGTTAAATCACAAGAAGGTGTTTCACGCAAAAGAATCAGGGCCCCGTTTTATTAAACATCTTACGATAAGTCTTAAATTTTAAAATCGTTCACTTTGTTCACCAAAGCATTCAGTGTATACAATTATGTGTGCATCTAGTGCAGAAATATCACCTGTATTAGAAAATGAAATGAAAGCACGTTTATTTGAAAAGTGTAATTTATAGAGAACCATTTATGAAATTTATTTACGATCAAAATGGACGTAAGTTGTTTCATAAAATGGGGCCCTGGTCCTTATCTCAAAGGTCAAGGTCACATTTAGAGGTCAAAGGTCAAATGCACTTCGAGGGTGTATTTGTCATTTACTGGTGACATTTCTTGATTTTTAGCTCTACTGATCAGAGATCAGCAGAGCTTATGCCGTGGTTAGGCGTCCGTCGTCCGTCCGTCTGTCCGTCCGTTAACTTTTATTTGTAGCGACTACTCCTCTGTAACTACTGGATGGATATTCATAAAACTTTACAGAAATGTTGCCCATGAAGTCTAGTTGATCCTAGCAAAAGTTCATGTTGATGTGAAATCCAAGATGGCCGCCAAAGCTAAAAATAGATTTTTTAAATTCAAGTTTGTAGCGACTACTTCTTGAAAACTATAAGTGATATTGATATGGGACTTTTTCTAAAATGATCAGCATGACATGATGTTGGTCCTTGTCGAAAATCGTTTTGATTTGACGTTAAACATGGCTGCCAGCGGCCATCTTTGTTTACATAGAGTTATATAATGAAAACTTGTAGCGACTACTCCTCTGAAACTACTTGGCGGATTTTTATGAAACTTCACAGGAATGTTGCTCTTGATGTCTTATTGATCCTAGCAAAATTTCAGGTCGGCCGGAAATTCAAGATGGCTGCCACGGCTAAAAATAAATTTTCGAAATACAAGTTTGTAGCGACTACTTCTTGAAAACTATAAGTAATATTGATATGGGACTTTTTCTAAAATGATCAGCATGACATGATGTTGGTCCTTATCAAAAATCGTTTTGATTCGACGTTAAACGTGGCTGCCAGCGGCCATCTTTGTTTACATAGAGTTATATAGTAAAAACTTGTAGCGACTACTCCTCTGAAACTACTGGGCGGATTTTCATGAAACTTTACAGGAATGTTGCTCTTAATGTCTAATTGATCCTAGCAAAATTTCAGGTCGGCCGGAAATTCAAGATGGCCGCCATGGCTAAAAATAGATTTTCAAAATACAAGTTTGTAGCGACTACTTCTTGAAAACTATAAGTGATACTGATATGGGACTTTTCTAAAATGATCAGCATGACATGATGGTTATCCGAGTCGAACATTATTTTGATTCGACATTAAACATGGCTGCCAGTGGCCATCTTTGTTTACATAGAGTTATATAATGAAAACTTGTAGCGACTACTCCTCTGAAACTACTTGACGGATTTTCATGAAACTTCACAGAAATGTTGCTCTTGATGTCTAATTGATCCTAGCAAAATTTCAGGTCGGCTGGAAATTCAAGATGGCCGCCATGGCTAAAAATAGATTTTTAAAATGCAAGTTTGTAGCGACTACTTCTTGAAAACTATAAGTGATATTGATATGGGACTTTTTCTAAGATGATCAGCATTACATGATGTTGGTCCTTGTCAAAAATCATTTTGATTAGATGTAAAACATGGCTGTCAGCGGCCATCTTTGTTTACATAGAATTATATAATGAAAACTTGTAGCGACTACTCCTCTGAAACTACTTGACGGATTTTCATGAACTTCACAGGAATGTTGCTCATGATGTCTAATTGATCCTAGCAAAATATCAGGTCGGCCGGAAATTCAAGATGGCCGCCACTGCTAAAAATAAATTTTCAAAAAACAAGTGTAGCGACTACTTCCTGAAATCAAAATCAATCAGTAGAGCTTCAAGGTCATTGACCTCTTGTTATATCAAGTTGTTATTAGCTTCTAACAGAGTGGTAGTAGGAAATTTTAAATTAAAAGTGATGTATAAGTATTGCATCGTAAAATTTTCAAAGCAACACTGTTGACAGCGGTGACTACATATTTTAAATAGGAAGATACAACACTGTTGCTTTGAACCCTCTAAATGATTGTTGGCGAATGCTTGTCCTCATTGTCATTGTAGAAACTGAGATAAAATGATTTCTTTAATAATTTCAGGTGACCATTGGTTTCTCGGAGGATATGGACATTAAGCGTCCAGGTGACCTTGATATGCAGATACTGAGAAATATACATTCCACATCAGGGCGCTCTAAAAAGATGGTTGGCGAACTGAAAAACCTCAAATCTAAAATATACAGCATTGAGAATGACCTCAAACATTTGTGAAAATACTGCCTTCTAGAATAATTAATTATATTATATCATGACTCGTAGATATATTTATTATTTGACCTTCTTGACCACGTAAGGTGTGTGTACTCCTCCAGTCTAAACCTCAACAGCTAGACAGATGACCTTCTAAGATAAAATGTTTATTTGTGTACTATGTTTAACTGGATGCAATTTTCTTTTTAAATATTAATTGGTTTAAACACTGTATTCTTCAGTAGTCTACAATATTTCATATGTACAATTATACTAAACATACCGTATTGTTTCTAATTAGCGCTCCTCCTCTAATTAGCGCCCCCCTAACTTCAAAAAAAATAAATCTTACCTTGAGGTGTAAAAGTGGTTAATATCCAAGAGAAGTGTTTAAAATCCAAGAAACACTATACACACACTTATGAATTTAATTCCATTTTTCAGTAACACAATATAATTTTTATAAGGAAATTAAAATGTGTACTGGTTTACGAAAAGCGTTTTAATAAGCCCCCCCCCCCTTTCAGAAAATGCCACGCCCCCGGGTGCGCTAATTAGAAACAGTGCCTAATTCAAGGATTAGAACCAAGGCAAAGTGCTTATAGAATTCTTCTCCATATTAATTGAATGTTTGTCAGTGCTATTGCTTAAGTTTAAAATTCTGATTTAACCTGTACATGATATAGTCGTAAAGACTAACCCAGACATGTATATGATTTACTTAGAGATATGAAACAAAGGTATAGTTCAGAGTAATAGCAAACATTCTTCATAGCAACTTCATCCAAATCAAGGTCCACATATCTTCACCCCATGACTGGTCTCATAATTTGTATATTTTATAAACGAAAGAAAGTACCTTGAACATCGATGAATGAATTTGATATATTTATAGTCCAGTAGATTATATATTATCTGAAATTTGATCATAAACGAAGGCAGTTTGTTTTATCCGTCCTATCTGTATTTATTTTCATTGTAGATTAGTAGTATTCTTTATATTCCTATAACTATAGATATTCCTATAACTATAGATTGATGAGATAAAATGAAATAAACAAAAAATTATAGTTTCAAGACAAAAGTTAAGCGTTTTCCACAGGATTTTGGGTGCTCGGACACCTGGATTTCGTAATTCTTGAAGCTTGTGTGCTGGAGTTTGTCATGCCCCTGTACTTGATATCGGGGCAAAGTTTAAGTTTATAAGGTTCACAATGAGAAAATTCACTGAAATAACTCGGTAAATTAAATAAATGGTAACATTTTTATAATGGCTATTCCATTAAAACCTACCTGGGACACCAGGAAAGCAATTGAATAAACGTCTATGGGTGAACCCTATTTTCTGAAATTTAGTTCTTTAAACTCAATGGTGGGTGTTCAATTCAAAAGTGCCTTCCTGTGGTCGCATGTATGTTTTAATGGAATAGCCCTAAAAGCATCTTAAAATGCCGAGTTTCACGTATGTCCGAATAAATATATTTCCAGAAATGTATAAGACTACCACTGTGCTATGGAGAGCCCTAACAATTGTGTCCTGTACTACTAATATAAGTATATTATTTAGTGTGTATTATATAAATGTTCTGATCGATTTGATTGAGCATCAGTCAGTCTGATTAAGCTATTTTTCACGTTGATGTGTTAGTACTAGAGAATGAAATAAGTTACAATTTTTCATCACCTAATCATGCATCTCTAAATGGGTTGGTGTCACAACTTGTACCATAAAACACATGCTTGGTCTGCCTCATTTGGTGGCTTTATCTCATAGAATCTGTGTTAAATCGATTATTGATCTATTTACCATTTGGTACAATTCTAATGTTCGATCATGAATTTTCAACAGAATCAACATTAAGAGGGGTGACGGGTCAGGGGCCTCGCATCGATAGGCCTCCTGTTCTTAAACTTGTAAGCTGACTTAAAAAAGATTACGTACAGAAAAAAAATTAACAAATTATTCCATTTCATTCTGTCAACTGTGATATTTGCTAAATGTAAATATTTTATAAACATAATAAACATGTTTTTGTAATAGTTATTTAGCATGTTTTGTTATATTCAGACATCAGTTTAGGATGTTTGGTTTTGGTTCTGTGCTATCCTTGATTGACGTATATCCCAAAATGTCTGTAATAGTGCCTAGTTCCCGGGGAAAGGCAAAGAATAGGGCCACTGCAGATACCTTTGGAGGGGTAGAATCCCCCCAAATTCATTTTTTGTTCCCATGATCCCTGCATTGTTTCAGGTGCCATCTCGCTCGCATCAAAAGAGCATTGGCAGAAAAACAATAAACGTGACCCCAGCGTAAATGGAGTTTCTATGATAGAATTTGCAGCAACTCTGCAGTTCAGGATGAGGAGGTTCTAGGCCCATTTTCCATATTTTATCTCGATATACATGGAGGATGAGCCTGTCATGTTCATGCCTGTTAGGCGCCATATAACCTTTCATGTGTTGGTGCACCTTAAAACCCAATTCAATTTAATGTAATAGTGTCTGAACTAAACTTAAACTTGGTCATGATCACTTTCATACTATCTTTGTTAAACTTGTTAAAAAGTTTATCAAAAGAGGTTATGACCTTATTATTTTGCAACGTACTGCATGCTTGGTGGTGGACCCTTTTACAGTTTGCCACAATGCTTTCCTCTTTAATTGTACGATGACCGGACAGGCTTTAGAACCTATAATGACGCCTACCTAAAGCCCACTGGAATGGTGGTGTTTGATGTTTGTCTATTTCTTAATGGTTTATTCTCTTGTTGCTCTGGCTTCTCCCAAGTCATTGAGTACTTTCATTGTGGCTTTCTAGGCTATTGTTTTTAGCTCTACTGGTCGTACGTTAACTTTTTCTCGTTACGACAATAGGGCCTTCAATTTTTATCCAATCTTTACCAAACTTTAACAGGTTGTTAATATCAATAAAAGCTCGGACAAGTTCGAAAACCAGGCAGATCGGACCAGTATCGGCGGAGTTATGGCCCTTGATTTAGTTAAAAATGCTAAATTTTGCCTCATTAAGACGATAGGGCCTTAATCTTTTACTCAATCTTTACCAAACTTTACCAGATTGTTACTATCAATGAAAGCTCGGACAAGTTGGAAAACCAGCCAGATCAGACCAGTATCGACGGAGTTATGGCCCTTGATTGAGTTAAAAATGCTTTATTTTTTGCGTCGTTAAGACGATATGGCCTTCATTTTTCATCCGATCTTTACCAAACTTTACCAGATTGTTAATGTCAATAAAAGCTCGGATAAGTTTGAAAACCAACCAGATCGGACCAGTAACAGCGGAGTTATGGCCCTTGTTTAGTTAAAAATGCTAAATTTTGCATCGTTAAGACGGTAGGGCCTTCATTTTTCATCCGATCTTTACCAAACTTTACCAGATTGTTAATGTCAATGAAAGCTCGGACAAGTTTGAAAACCAGCCAGATCGGACCAGTAACAGCGGAGTTATGGCCCTTGATTTAGTTAAAAATGCTACATTTTCCCTCGTTAAGACGATAGGGCCTTCATTTTTAATCCGATCTTTACCAAACTTTACCAGATTGTTAATGTCAATAAAAGCTCGAACAAGTTCGAAAACCAGCCAGAACGGACCAGTAACAGCGGAGTTATGGCCCTTGATTTCATTAAAAATGCTATATTTTGCCTTGTTAAGGCGATAGGGCCTTCATTTTTAATCTGATCTTTACCAAACTTTTTTACCAGATTTTGGATTTTTGGATTTTTGGATTTTTTTCTTCTTTTTTTGGGATTTTTATTATCTCTACTAGCCGGGTTCGAAAAACAGCCAGATCGGACCAGTAACCTGTATCTGTATGGTACACGTAACGGCGGAGTTATGGCTCTTGATTTAGTTCATTTTTTATCTGATCTTTACCAAACTGTACCAGATTCTTTAGTTATGGCGCTTGATTTAGTTAAAAAGCTGTTTTTCGCCCGAAACTTTCAAAAAAACGTAAATGGCAGTCACTCGCTTCATTGATGTTATAAGAGCCATATTAGCCAGTAGAGCGCCCGCAGGCCCTCTTGGGCCTCTTGTTTTTTTATTTTATTTACACGAGTATATTTGTATTATACTTATATTGCCATTGATGCTGCCTTGTTGGTTACCAGTATATTTTGCATTGTTAAGGCGATAGGGCCTTCATTTTCCAAACTTTACCAGATTTTTCTTTTATTATTTTTTTCTTTTTTTTTGATTTTTTTATCTTTTTTTTTTTTAATTTTATCTCTACTAGCCGGGTTCGAAAAACAGCCATTCGGACCAGTAACGGCGGAGTTACGGCTCTTGATTTAGTTAAATGTGCTATATTTTGCCAGTCACACTATCATTGATGTTATAAGAGCCATATTAGCCAGTAGAGCGTCCGCAGGCCCTCTTGGGCCTCTTGTTTTTGTATTATATTTACACGAGCATATTTGTGTTTTACTTATATTGCCTATTGATGCTGCCTTGTTGGTTAGAGATTAGATCATGGCGGGGATTTCTTTATTTACATTGTCCTGTTTTAATGGGATGACAGTAGGGTAAGTGTGGTGTTTGGTGTACCCTAGAACCGGTTTAAAGCCCCAGTGGCCTACTTTGCCACTGACAGTTCCAAGGCGGTAGCCCTATCGCACACCCGGAAGTGACATAGTAAATTGCACTGTGGATTTCCATCAGAAACAACTCGTCTCTCAGCCCTTTGAAAGTTCTTAATGGGATTTCATAAAACTTCACACAAAAGTTAATCACTATGAGGAAGTGTGTTGTATGCAAGAATTCGGTTTGTAACTCAAAGGGTTAGGTCACAGAGGTCAAATGAGTCGAATCATGTCGCGGCCATAACTTCAAAAAGTGATGCAACTTCACAAACACTTAAGTACACTGAGAAGATGTTTTGATAGAAATGCACAGAAATGTTCAGCGTGACGAGAAGGTGTAAGATTCAGGTCAGTATCTCAAAGGTCAAGGTCGCACCTGATAAGATAAACTTTATTTTGAGTCGGCAAGACATACACACAATACAACATAAGCTCTTGAAGAGCGTTTGAACCGACTGAAAATGGAGATCAAAGATCAGATGTATCGGAATAGTGTCTGCCTAAGTTGTTTTTTTAGGTGGGTAGGGAGGGGGAAATTCGTTACTTACGACTGACATTTCTTTGTCCTAGACCATCACGTCCTTTTGTGTCATATCACGTCACATTTTTACAGAAATCTTATTTCTCAAAAACTAAAAATTCAATGAAACGTCACACTATAATGATATAAAATAAAAAACATACCAGATACTCCGCAATCCATTTTGACCGAGTTATGCCTGTTTTTGTACTTGAGCAAAATGTGTAAAAAAAATATAAGCTGACATGTTTAACACCTTGATAGATTAAAATGAAACGTCAAACATGTATTCGGTATCAGTCAATGACATGCCACTCGTAAATTGCATAACTCTGCAACCAATTTTGGCAAAGTTATGCCCCTTTTTCACTTTGGCAAACTGTTAAAAATAAGGATTGAAGCTTTTATCTGTTTAACCACTTGAAATAATGGAATGGAACTTCACAATTGAACTTGGTTTCAATAAATATGTTCTATACGTCTTCAACTCCTTTTCACGAAGTTAATGTCCTTTATAGGCACATTTAGTTAAACTTGCATGTACAAATAAGTAAAAAAATCCAACAGGACATGCAGCTTTCACAGAACACAGTAAACCCAAAAACATTCAAAACGACACACATGAATGGCAATGATAATAAGGAATAAAGGCATATGACGTCAAAATACAAAAGGGGTTGACAATATGGCTACCACCCTGGAAAGGTCAATGGCAAAAAAAGCCGCTTTGGGTTTAAACCAGGTTCTAGGGTGCATCAAACCTCACACTTACCCAACTGTCATCCCAATAAAACGGGACAGTGTAAATAAAGAAATCCCCACCGTGAACTATTCTTCAACCAGCAAGGCAGCATTAAAAGGCATGTAAGCTGTTCAGTTATTTGACATACTGGATTAAAACTTCATACATGTGTTCTGATACATTGCCTTCTGGGCATACACTACAGAAAATCAGAATTTGCGGGATATGTATCACTTAGTGATAGTTTAGTTCTACTGGGATTCCAATCTCTACCCAGAGTTGTCTTTGTGGCTTCCACATACAACATCTGAAAGACTCCGGTAAAGAGTGCTGGGATTCAAATTGCATATTACTTCTACACAACAATAGACGTACTCCTAACAATGTTCAAGTGCACTGCAGAACAACAGCAGTTATGGGGATATTCATCAGTCGGTGTTAGTTGTAGTTTGTCAAAAAAATCATGGCATTTATTTATTAAAATGTGTTATTTTGATCAGTTTGCGGTTGGCCATATTGATACGTCAATGGTCAGACTGTCATAACTTATTAATTATGTCTACCCCTACACTCGGGGAGACATATTGCTTTTAGCTTGGATGTCTGTCTGTCTGTCCGTCACAAGTCGTGTCCGCTCCATATCTCATGAACCGCTTAAAGGATTTTCAAATAACTTGGCACACATATTCACTATATCCTGCAGAGCTGAGAGTGTGGTGGGGTGGGAGGGGGTGGGGAGAGACATGTTTTACAAACAACCCCATCTAGTTATTAATGACTTTGTTCTTTAAACACTTAGTACGCATGATCCATTTGAGGTTAGTCAGATACTTAATATTCTTTTAGATCATTTAGATCATTTCAAAGGTCAAGCTGACAAGAACTAAGCGACGTTAAACAGATTCAATGTAATCACCGACTTGGTCGTAAATCATTGTGTCCATCTATTTTATTTACACTATACAATTATCTAAGTAAGGTCAGGTTGTTTTGCACATACAAGCCCCCAAAAACTTTATCGACCAATTCCTTGGCGTATGACGTCATCAAAGAGTAGTATCGAACTAAACATCGCTATATTGTCACTAAGTGTAACTGATCAATATCAATAATCTTTAGTTGCAGACGGTTATTTTGTTTTATAAAAGCTCGTTCAATACAGCATTATTCAACCATATTAGTGTATAGCTACACTACTAAATATAGATTCTTATTCACTGATGCCATCTATAGTGGGGCAGATCACTGATGCCATCTATAGTGGGGCAGATCACTGATGCCATCTATAGTGGGGCAGATCACTGATGCCACCTATAGTGGGGCAGATCACTGATGCCATCTATAGTGGGGCAGATTGGTGAAAAAAATGCATTGTATGACAAAAGCGCTGAACTTATCACATGGCTTGAGACAATGCCTTCCCAAAACTTCTTCAGTTCAATATTTTTCAAACTGGTCACCAAATACGCATAAAACTTTTCAGCAAAAGATATTATTGTAATCACAGTAAATACCTTAAACTGATAAGATACATTAAAATGATAGACATCTAGTCATACTATACAATCTGGGTATATTGGTCATATTGAACATGGTCACCCACCTAGAACATGGTCACCCACCTAGAACAGATTCCAAGCGAACTGCGCTGTCTTCTCGCAGATGTATACATTCACAGTATCAGGTTTGTAATAGATTAGGATATTTAACCGATCTTTCTTAACATTGGAAAATTGCAACTGTTTGTTATACTGGCATCCTTGTACTATCCGGTAGAGTCATGTTTGTTATACTGGCATACTTGTACTATCTGGTAGAGTCATGTTTGTTATACTGGCTTACTTGTACCATCATGTAGAGTCATGTTTGTTATACTGGCATACTTGTACTATCAGGTAGAGTCATGTTTGTTATACTGGCATACTTATACTATCTGGCAGAGTCATGTTTGTTATACTGGCATACTTTACTGTCAGGTAGAGTCATGTTTGTTATACTGGCATACTTGTACTATCCGGTAGAGTCATGTTTGTTATACTGGCATACTTGTACTATCAGGTAGAGTCATGTTTGTTATACTGGCATACTTGTACCATCAGGTAGAGTCATGTTTGTTATACTGGCAAACTTGTACCATCAGGTAGAGTCATGTTTGTTATACTGGCTTACTTGTACTATCAGGTAGAGTCATGTTTGTTATACTGGCATACTTGTACTATCAGGTAGAGTCATGTTTGTTATATTGGCATACTTGTACTATCAAATAGAGTCATGTTTGTTATACTGGCTTTCTTGTACTATCTGGTAGAGTCATGTTTGTTATACTGGCATACTTGTACTATCAGGTAGTCATATTTGTTATCCTGTTTAACTTGTACTATCAGGTAGTCCTGTTTGTTATACTGGCATACTTGTACTATCAGGTAGTCATGTTTGTTATACTGGCATACTTGTACTATCAGGTAGAGTCATGTTTGTTATACTGGCATACTTGTACCATCAGGTAGAGTCATGTTTGTTATACTGGCATACTTGTACCATCAGGTAGAGTCATGTTTGTTATACTGGCTTACTTGTACTATCAGGTAGAGTCATGTTTGTTATACTGGCATACTTGTACTATCAGGTAGAGTCATGTTTGTTATATTGGCATACTTGTACTATCAAATAGAGTCATGTTTGTTATACTGGCTTTCTTGTACTATCTGGTAGAGTCATGTTTGTTATACTGGCATACTTGTACTATCAGGTAGTCATATTTGTTATCCTGTTTAACTTGTACTATCAGGTAGTCCTGTTTGTTATACTGGCATACTTGTACTATCAGGTAGTCATGTTTGTTATACTGGCATACTTGTACTATCAGGTAGAGTCATGTTTGTTATACTGGCATACTTGTACCATCAGGTAGAGTCATGTTTGTTATACTGGCATACTTGTACCATCAGGTAGAGTCATGTTTGTTATACTGGCTTACTTGTACTATCAGGTAGAGTCATGTTTGTTATACTGGCATACTTGTACTATCAGGTAGAGTCATGTTTGTTATATTGGCATACTTGTACTATCAGATAGAGTCATGTTTGTTATACTGGCATACTTGTACTATCTGGCAGAGTCATGTTTGTTATACTGGCATACTTTACTATCAGGTAGAGTCATGTTTGTTATACTGGCATACTTGTACTATCCGGTAGAGTCATGTTTGTTATACTGGCATACTTGTACTATCAGGTACAGTCATGTTTGTTATACTGGCATACTTGTACCATCAGGTAGAGTCATGTTTGTTATACTGGCATACTTGTATCATCAGGTAGAGTCATGTTTGTTATACTGGCTTACTTGTACCATCAGGTAGAGTCATATTTGTTATACTGGCATACTTGTACTATTAGGTAGAGTCATGTTTGTTATATTGGCATACTTGTACTATCAGATAGAGTCATGTTTGTTATACTGGCTTTCTTGTACTATCTGGTAGAGTCATGTTTGTTATACTGGCATACTTGTACTATCAGGTATTCATATTTGTTATCCTGTTTAACTTGTACTATCAGGTAGTCATGTTTGTTATACTGGCATACTTGTACTATCAGGTAGTCATGTTTGTTATACTGTCATACTTGTACTATCAGGTAGAGTCAAGTTTGTTATACTGGCATACTTGTACTATCAGGTAAAGTCATATTTGTTATACTGGCTTCCTTGTACTATCAGGTAGTCATGTTTGTTATACTGGCATACTTGTATTATCAGGTAGTCATGTTTGTTATACTGGTATACTTGTACTATCAGATAGAGTCATGTTTGTTATACTGGCATACTTGTACTATCAGGTAGTCATGTTTGTTATACTGGCATACTTGTACGATCAGGTAGTCATGTTTGTTATACTGGCATACTTGTACTATGAGCTAGAGTCATGCTTGTTATACTGGCATACTTTACTATCAGGTAGAGTCATGTTTGTTATACTGGCATACTTGTACTATCCGGTAGAGTCATGTTTGTTATACTGGCATACTTGTACTATCAGGTAGAGTCATGTTTGTTATACTGGCATACTTGTACTATCAGGTAGAGTCATGTTTGTTATACTGGCATACTTGTACTATCAGGTAAAGTCATATTTGTTATACTGGCTTCCTTGTACTATCAGGTAGTCATGTTTGTTATACTGGCATACTTGTATTATCAGGTAGTCATGTTTGTTATACTGGTATACTTGTACTATCAGATAGAGTCATGTTTGTTATACTGGCATACTTGTACTATCAGGTAGTCATGTTTGTTATACTGGCATACTTGTACGATCAGGTAGTCATGTTTGTTATACTGGCATACTTGTACTATCAGGTAGAGTCATGTTATACTGGCATACTTGTACTATCAGGTAGAGGCATGCTTGTTATACTAGCATTCTTGTACTATCAGGTAGAGTCATGTTATACTGGCATACTTGTACTATCAGCTAGAGTCGTGTTTGTTATACTATCATTCTTGTACTATCTGGTAGAGTCATGTTATACTGGCATACTTGTACTATGCGTTAGTCATGTTTGTTATACTGGCATACTTGTACTATGAGCTAGAGTCATGCTTGTTATACTAGCATACTTGTACTATCAGGTAGAGTCATGTTATACTGGCATACTTGTACTATCAGGTAGAGGCATGCTTGTTATACTTGCATACTTGTACTATCAGGTAGAGTCATGTCTGTTATACTGGCATACTTGTACTATCAGGTAGAGTCATGTTATACTGGCATACTTGTACTATCAGGTAGAGGCATGCTTGTTATACTTGCATACTTGTACTATCAGGTAGAGTCATGTCTGTTATACTGGCATACTTGTACTATCAGCTAGAGTCGTGCTTGTTATACTTGCATACTTGTACTATCAGGTAGAGGCATGCTTGTTATACTTGCATACTTGTACTATCAGGTAGAGTCATGTCTGTTATACTTGCATACTTGTACTATCAGGTAGAGTCATGTCTGTTATACTTGCATACTTGTACTATCAGGTAGAGTCATGTTATACTGGCATACTTGTACTATGCGTTAGTCATGTTTGTTATACTGGCATACTTGTACTATGAGCTAGAGTCATGCTTGTTATACTAGCATACTTGTACTATCAGGTAGAGTCATGTTTGTTATACTGGCATACTTGTACCATCAGGTAGTCCTGTTTGTTATACTGGCATACTTGTACCATCAGGTAGTCATGTTTGTTATACTGGCATACTTGTACTATCCGGTAGAGTCATGTTTGTTATACTGGCATATTTGTACTATCTGGTAGAGTCATGTTATACTGGCATACTTGTACTATGCGTTAGTCATGTTTGTTATACTGGCATACTTGTACTATGAGGTAGAGTCATGCTTGTTATACTAGCATACTTGTACTATCAGGTAGAGTCATGTTTGTTATACTGGCATACTTGTACTATCTGGTAGAGTCATGTTTGTTATACTGGCATACTTGCACTATCAGGTAGAGTCATGTTTGTTATACTGGCATACTTGTACTATCAGGTAGAGTCATGTTTGTTATACTAGCATACCTTTGTACTATCAGGTAGTCATGTTTGTTATACTGGCATACTTGTACTATCAGGTAGAGTCATGTTTGTTATACTAGCATACCCTTGTACTATCAGGTAGTCATGTTTGTTATACTGGCATACTTGTACTATCAGGTAGAGTTATGTTTGTTATACTGACATACTTGTACTATCAAGCAGAATCGTATTTGTTATACTGCCTTACTTGTACTATCTGGGAGAGTCATGTTTGTTATACTGGCATACTTGTACCATCAGGTAGATCATGTTTGTTATACTGGCATACTTGTACTATCAGGTAGAGTCATGTTTATTATACTGGCATACTTGTACTATCAGGTAGAGTCATGTTTGTTATACTGGCATACTTATACTATGAGTTAGTCATGTTTGTTATACTGGCATACTTGTACTATCTGGTAGTCATGTTTGTTATACTGGCATACTTGTACTATCAGGTAGAGTCATGTTTGTCATACTGGCATACTTGTACTATCCGGTAGAGTCATGTTTGTTATACTGGCATACTTGTACTATCAGGTAGAGTCATGTTTGTTATACTGGCATACTTGTACTATCAGGTAGAGTCATGTTTGTTATACTCTCATACTTGTACCATCCGGTAGAGTCATGTTTGTTATACTGGCATACTTGTACCATCAGGTAGAGTCATGTTTGTTATACTGGCATACTTGTACTATCAGGTAGAGTCATGTTTGTTATACTGGCATACTTGTACTATCAGGTAGAGTCATGTTTGTTATATTGGCATACTTGTACTATCAGATAGAGTCATGTTTGTTATACTGGCATCCTTATACTATCCGGTAGAGTCATGTTTGTTATACTGGCATACTTGTACTATCAGGTAGTCATGTTTTTTATACTGGCATACTTGTACTATCAGGTAGTCGTGTTTGTTATACTGGCATACTTGTACTATCAGGTAGAGTCATGTTTGTTATACTGGCATACTTGTACTATCAGGTAGAGTCATATTTGTTATACTGGCACCCTTGTACTATCAGGTACTCATGTTTGTTATACTGGCATACTTGTACTATCAGGTAGTCATGTTTGTTATACTGGCATACTTGTACTATCAGGTAGTCATGTTTGTTATACTGGCATACTTGTACTATCAGGTAGAGTCATGTTTGTTATACTGGCATACTTGTACTATCAGGTAGTCATGTTTGTTATACTGGCATACTTGTACTATCAGGTAGTCATGTTTGTTATACTGGCATACTTGTACTATCAGATAGAGTCATGTTTGTTATACTGGCATACTTGTACTATCAGGTAGAGTCATGTTTGTTATACTGGCATACTTGTAATATCAGCTAGAGTCATGCTTGTTATACTAGCATTATTGTACTATCAGGTAGAGTCATGTTATACTGGCATACTTGTACTATCAGCTAATGTCATGCTTGTTATAGTTGCATACTTGTACTATCAGGTAGAGTCATGTCTGTTATACTGGCATACTTATACTAATAGCTAGAGTCATGCTTGTTATACTTGCATACTTGTACTATCAGGTAGAGTCATGTTTGTTATACTGGCATACTTGTACCATCAGGTAGTCATGTTTGTTATACTGGCATACTTGTACCATCAGGTAGTCATGTTTGTTATACTGGCATACTTGTACTATCCGGTAGAGTCATGTTTGTTATACTGGCATATTTGTACTATCTGGTAGAGTCATGTTATAATGACATACTTGTACTATGAGTTATTCATGTTTGTTATACTGGCGTACTTGTACTATGAGCTAGAGTCATGCTTGTTATACTAGCATACTTGTACTATCAGGTAGAGTCATGTTTGTTATACTGGCATACTTGTACTATCTGGTAGAGTCATGTTTGTTATACTGGCATACTTGTACTATCAGGTAGAGTCATGTTTGTTATACTGGCATACTTGTACTATCAGGTAGAGTCATGTTTGTTATACTAGCATACCTTTGTACTATCAGGTAGTCATGTTTGTTATACTGGCATACTTGTACTATCAGGTAGAGTCATGTTTGTTATACTAGCATACCCTTGTACTATCAGGTAGTCATGTTTGTTATACTGGCATACTTGTACTATCAGGTAGAGTTATGTTTGTTATACTAGCATACTTGTACTATCAGGTAGAGTTATGTTTGTTATACTAGCATACTTGTACTATCAGGTAGTCATGTTTGTTATACTGGCATACTTGTACTATCAGGTAGAGTTATGTTTGTTATACTGACATACTTGTACTATCTGGTAGAGTCATGTTTGTTATACTGGCATACTTGTACTATCTGGTAGAGTCATGTTTGTTATACTGGCATACTTGTACTATCAGGTAGAGTCATGTTTGTTATACTGGCATACTTGTACTATCAGGTAGAGTCATGTTTGTTATACTAGCATACCTTTGTACTATCAGGTAGTCATGTTTGTTATACTGGCATACTTGTACTATCAGGTAGAGTCATGTTTGTTATACTAGCATACCCTTGTACTATCAGGTAGTCATGTTTGTTATACTGGCATACTTGTACTATCAGGTAGAGTTATGTTTGTTATACTAGCATACTTGTACTATCAGGTAGAGTTATGTTTGTTATACTAGCATACTTGTACTATCAGGTAGTCATGTTTGTTATACTGGCATACTTGTACTATCAGGTAGAGTTATGTTTGTTATACTGGCATACTTGTACTATCAGGTAGAGTTATGTTTGTTATACTGACATACTTGTACTATCAAGCAGAATCGTGTTTGTTATACTGCCTTACTTGTACTATCTGGTAGAGTCATGTTTGTTATACTGGCATACTTGTACTATCAGGTAGAGTCATGTTTGTTATACTGGCATACTGGTACTATCTGGTAGAGTCATGTTTGTTATACTTGCGCACTTGTACTATCAGGTAGAGTCATGTGTGTTATACTATTATACTGACATACTTGTACTATCTGATAGAGTCATGCTATCAGGTAGGGTTATGTTTGTTATACTGGCATTTTTGTACTATTCAGGTAGAGTCATGTTTGTTATAAGTTGGCATACTTGTAGCTATCAGGTAGAGTCATGTTTGTTATACTGGCAATACTTGTACTATCTGGTAGAGTTCATGTAGGTATTACTGGCATACTTTAACTATCAGGAAGTCATGTTGTTATGTACTTGCATACTTGAACTATCAGGTAGAGTCCATGTTTGTTATACTGGCATACTTTTACTATCAGGTAGAGTCATTGTTATTACTGGCAACACTTGTACTTACCAGGTAGTCATGTTTGTTATACTGGCATACTTGTACTATCAGGTAGAGTCATGTTTGTTATACTAGCATACCCGTACTATCAGAGTAGAGTCATGCCTTTGTTTATACTGGCATACTTGTACTATGTTTATTATACTGGGTATACCATGTAACTACCATGTAGAGTCGTGTTAGTTATACTGGCTTTACTTGTGCTATCAGGTAGTCATGTTTGTTATACTGGCACCACTTGTGCTATCCATGCAGAGTCTTGTTGTTTATACTGGCATACTTGTACTATCAGGTAGAGTAATGTTTGTTATACTGGCATGCTTGTACTATCAGGTAGAGTCATGTTTGTTATACTGGCATACTTGTACTATCTGGTAGTCATGTTTGTTATACTGGCACACTTGTACTATCAGGTAGAGTCATTGTTGCTATTCGCATCATTTTTCATCCGATCTTTACCAAACTTTACCAGATTATTAATATCAATGAAAGCTCGGAAAAAAGTTCGAAAACCAGCCAGATCGGATCAGTACATGTAACATCGGAGTAATTGCCCTTGAATTAACGAAAAATACTATATTTTGTCTTGTCAACACTCAACGCCTCCATTTCTTATTCGATCTTTTACCAAACTTTACCAGATTATTAATATCAATTAACTCTCAGAAGATTTCGAAGCCAGCCAGATCGGCTCGGTAACACTGAAGTTATTGCCCTTGAAACTAACGAAAATTGTATATTTTGTGTTGTCAACACACTAGCGCCTCCATTTTTCGTCCAATCTTTATCAAACTTTACCAGATTATTAATATAAATGAAAGCCCAGCCAGATCGAATTAGTGACACCGGAGGTATTGCACTTGAATTAACGAAATTTGCTATATTTTGTCTTGTCAACACTCTAGTGCCTCCAATTTTCATTCTACCTTTACCAAATGTCACGGTTTATGATATAACAGGTAGATTGATGTTGCATTGTCTGGCCGGTTAGCTCAGTCGGTAGAGCATCGGAACGGTAGTCCGAAGGTCCCGGGTTCGAGCCCCGGTCTGGCTGCATATTTTTCTAGTCCTGTGACATATGGCGCCCAACGGGGGACCGTGACTGAGTAAACTTCGAGAAACATGCAAATGATTCTCTGTTCCCATGGAAATTCGAGGACGAATTTCAGTCTGTAGGGGGAGTGTGTCACGGTTTATGATATAACAGGTAGATTGATGTTGCATTGTCTGGCCGGTTAGCTCAGTCGGTAGAGCATCGGAACGGTAGTCCGAAGGTCCCGGGTTCGAGCCCCGGTCTGGCTGCACATTTTTCTAGTCCTGTGACACAAACTTTGCCAGATTGTTGATAGTGATGAACGCTTGGTCTAGTTCTAAAACCAACCGAATTTTACCAGTTATACCGAAGTTATGGCCGTTGAATTATTGAAAAATGTGTTAAATTTATGTCAACACTCTTTTCATCCGATCTTTACCAAACTTTACCAGCTTGTTATGATAAGGCCTTCATTTTGCCTTTTTTCAGCAAAACTTTGCAGAGATGATCAGTACCAAGCCTAGTTATGTTGAATGATTTTTGGTGGAGTTATGGACCTTTAAAGGTTTAAATACACATACTTTGTACGGACTATTTCTGCTGAACACCTGGCTGGATTTCAAAGAAACCTGGCAAGGATGATCAGTATCAAGCCTAGTTATGCATGTTATCACCATGTTCCGGTTGAATGATTTTTGGCGGAGTTATGGACCGTTAAAGGTTTTACTGCAGACACTTTGTCCGGACTAGTTCTCCTGTACCCCAAGCCGGATTTCAGAGAAACGTTGCAGGGATGTTCAGTACCAAGCCTAGTTGTGCATATCGTCACCGTGTTCCGGTTGACATATATTTGGCTGAGTTATGGCCCTATAATGGTTTTAATACACAAACTTTGTCCGGACTAATGCTGCTGAACCATTGGACGAATATTAACGAAACTTGGCAAGGATGATCAGTATCAAGCTTAGTTGTGCATGTCATCGCTGTCTTCCGGTTGAATGATTTTTGGTGGAGTTATGGCCATTTTAACCCTTAACCCGCTAAGCACGACTATAATTGAATTTGCGCTCATTGTAAACCCAGATTAGCCTACGAGTTACTCGCAGGCTGATCTGTGGCAGCTGATCAGTAAGGTTCCCCAGAACACCCCTTTGTCACATAAATGGAAGTGTCTTAATTCAAAGAAAGAACAGTCCATTATATATATGTAGCGGGTTAAGGGTTAAATGTTTTAATACACTCACTTTGTACAGACTAGTACTCCTGAACGCCTGTCTGGATTTTATCGAAACTTGGCAGGAATGATCTGTACCAAGCCTAGTTGGCAAGTCATTGCCATGTTACGGTTTAATAATTTTTGACAGAGTTGTGGCACCTTATACACAAACTTATCTGGACAAGTTTTCCCGAACCTCTGGTTGGATTTCAATGAAACTTGGCAGGAATGATTGTGCACGTGCTTTTTGTCCGCACGGCGCTTTTTGTCCGCGGCGCTTTTTGTCCGCACAAAATTTGAAAAAGTGACGCTTTTTGTCCGCGCGGCGCTTTTCGTCCGCAGAAAAAAATGAAAAAATGATGCCTTTTGTCCGCATGGCGCTTTTTGTCCGCACAAAATTTGAAAAAGTGACGCTTTTTGTCCGCGCGGCGCTTTTTGTCCGCACAAAATTTGAAAAAGTGACGCTTTTTGTCCGCGCGGCGCTTTTTGTCCGCAGAGAAAATGAAAAAAATGATGCCTTTTGTCCGCATGGAGCTTTTTGTCCTCACAAAATTTGAAAAAGTGACGCTTTTTGTCCGCGCGGCGCTTTTTGTCCGCAGAAAAAATGAAAACATGATGCCTTTTGTCCGCATGGCGCTTTTTGTCCGCACAAAATCTGAAAAAGTGACGCCTTTTGTCCGCACGGCGCTTTTTGTCCGCAGAAAAAATGATGCCTTTTTTCCGCATGGCGCTTTTTGTCCGCTAAAATCTGAAAAAAGTGACACATTTTGTCCGCGCGGCGCTTTTTGTTCACATAAATTCAGAAAAAATTGATGCCCCCAATTTGGTTTTGACCTTTTACTTTCAAATGTGAGCTTGACCTTAGAGCCACGGACCTGTATTTTGTCACGTTATTTCAGAGTTATTCACAGGACACGATTGTGCGGACGTACGGTCTGACATACGGACGGTGTGACTAATATATACCTCTCTTATAACTACGCTTTTTGTTCGCCGAAAATCTTAAGATGAGGTAAAATTGTGTACGTTCTTTTGACTTTTTCAGTAATGTTCTATATTATTATATGGCAGAGATAAAATATTGTTAATCATCATATGAAATCGCTTCTTTGACGCGTTCGAGAATCTCACCTTCTGTACTGAATCGGCAGTAATAAGAGTTAAGGCGGAGGATTTCCAGTTATGCGGTAAGAATATGTCCAAATTGAGGTAGTTGAGCTTAACAGAAATTTTACCAACACAAAAAAGCTTATACGCTGAGAGCTTATACTTGGTAGACACTCCCTCCCACGGGGAAATTGTGTAGGCCCTACTTTTCTGGAAGTTCATTACGTATGTAGTATTGTGCAACTTGTCTGCCATTTTATCGTGTACATGGTGTAGAATAAGTTACCTACAAAATAATAATTATATTTACTGGAGACTGAAATATATGGAAGTAAAGGTTTTTGTTTTAATTTTTCTTCATTAGTCACGCCTATTATAATACAAACTTTCGTATCACTTACTTTTTATACCTTGGATATCTGCGTTTCTATGCCTACGTGACCTTAATTTTCGTTACATTGTTTTATTAAGAACATTAATGATGTTACATACGAAAATTATTCCAAACCGTATATGTATCACAGACAATCACATATGTCCTCATGATGTTAATAATGTTTTGTTCTTGTAATGTCCGTAACATAGCGTGTTTTTAAATTATTTTCTATTTTCCGAATGTTAAAACATCCAATTATTACCTTAACATCCCCTTTTTTTAATTAACATGAAATACGACTACATTACTGAAAGCCGGATTAATATTTTGTACCCATCAAATATGAATATCCGTCATTTTGGACGTACCAGAGTTTTCTATATTTTGGCCCTTGGAAAAAGATTATAAGAATCGTTCATGGGTATCCGGTAGCCGAGTTTCCGATTAAAACACTTATACCGAAGGTTGGAATTCCCTATTTGAACCAAATACCCATGATAGAATCTTTATCTTGCATATTAGAAACATGTTGTGCATTGACGCCGCCAGCTACTAACTTTCGACGTGTTCCTGCATACCGGAAGTTGGCGCGGGTGAATGTTATCTCGACCCTAGGGTGAGATGGAAATATCTAGCCCCGATAAAATGGCAGATATCCTTGTCCGGTATGCAAGAATATAAGAATCTTTCATGGGTATCCGGTGAAGATAGGGAATTCCAACCCGAGGTATACGTGTTTTTATCGGAACCGAGGCTTTGCCGAGGTTCCGATTAAAACACTTATACCGAGGGTTGGAATTCCCGATCTGAACCGAATACCCATGATAGATTCTTTATCTTGCATATCAGAGACATGCTGTGCGTGACGCCGCCAGGTACTAACGTTTTCCATGCTTTCCGGCATACCGGAAGTTGGCGGGCGTGAATTATATCTCGACCCTAGGGTGAGATGAAAATATCTAGCCCCGGTAAAATGACGGATATCCTTGTCCTGTATGCAAGTTTGCGCCATAAATTTGTATATATCCCTATTTGATACCTAAGTTAAAAGGCCCATAAATCTGCAAGACCTGGACCGAGGTGAAGGAAACTTGTATAACGCACAAGCACACTTCATGATGATCATGGTTTGCCAACTTTCATTCCAATCCCTCCAAAACTGTGGAGGTTTAGTACTTCGCGCCACAAGGTTGTAAACACCCCTACATAACAGTAAATCAAAATATCTAAGTTCAAGGGCCCGTAACTGCGTAAGGCCTGAACTAAGGCAAACAAAAATTATGTATTTTACAATCCCTCCAAAACTGCGGAAGTAGTTTGTACCAGAAGGTTGTATGTACCCCTATATGTCAGTAAATGGAAATATCCATGTTCAAGGGCCCATAACTGAAAGGCCTAGACCATGGCGAATGAAAATTTCATTGGAATCCCTTTAAAACTGTGGAAGTAGTTCGTGCCACAACGTACTACAGTAGACCATCCACTTGGCGCGATTGACGCGCGTGTATGCTGCGTGACTTTAAAATTGAGCGTTGGGCGTGAATGTGCTGACGCGAGGTAGCATCATCTTAGTCAACGCTGCTCTATATGATGTGATGTACTGACGCGTTTCATTTGCTGCTGAAGCTGAGCGTGAACTGAGGCATGAGCGTGAAAATCGGTACCCGATCGATTTTCGCGTCACGCTTTACGTCGGCGTTTCACGTCACGCGAAAATGGATGGGGTCCTACGATGTTTCTACTTTATCGATTTTTACGTCTCACGCGTATGACACGCGTAAGGCCTTGCGCGTTTCGCGTCGTACGCACGTCAATCGCGCCAAGTGAATGGTCGCCTTTATTAGTAGTACTGTGCATCAGACCAACCGACCGTACAGTGACTCCTATATCCCCACCCCCAACAAAAAAACGCAAAAAAACTTCGTTTTCTGGGGGTACAATATTTTCACACAAATGTCCGAAACGCGCAACACCCAGGTCTTTTGGTAAAAGGTTAAGGTCATACTAAAGGGGTCAAAGCCCTTATATACACTGTGATAGTAGTACTTTGTGTCCAGTCCACAACTTAGGCTAGAGACAAAAAATAGAGTCTGACCTCCCAAAATGTTATTGGCATCTCGGAAATAAAATCATGAACGGTCTTGTAAAAGATCGTAAAATGAAGCCTTTTTGTCTGTATATTTAAACATTTATTTTGCATCGATTGTAACAAAAGCTCTATGAACTTATTTGAATCATGGGTCCAACGCTCTACCACTAGACCACAGCGCTCCTGTATATTTGAGCCTTCGTCTGATCGAAAAATAAAAAGTGCCCACCCGCCACATTTTTTCAAAATCCGGATGAGACTCTAAAAAATATATATTCTCTTGCCTAGTCATAACTAGAGTATTCACAAGGCTTAATATGTTTCAGCGGCCATAAATCAGGTTAAATTATTCCGATCTCGCTGGTTATCGAACTCGTCTCAGCTTTCATAGAGACACTGACAGAGTTTCGTTTAGATCCGATTAATATTAAAGGCCCTAGAGTGTTCACAAGGTGGAAAATTGCATTTTTCAGAAAAACAAAGGCCAAAACTCCGGTGTTACTGACCCGATTTGGATGGTTTTCGAAATTGTCCGAGCTTTTATTAAAATGAACAATCTGTGCATGTTTAGTAAAGATCAAATAATAAATAAAGGTGCTAGAGTGTTCACAAGGCTAAATATGGAATTTTTCAGAAAAACAAGGGCTATAACTCCGGTGAAATCATTCCGATCTCGCTGGTTTTCAAACTTATGCAACACTGGCAAAGTTTCGTTAAGATCCGTTTAATATTGAACCCTAGAGTGTTCACAAGGCAGAAATAGCATTTTTCAGAAAAACAAGGGCCATAACTGCGGTTTTCAAACTTGTCCCAGCTTTCGTTAATATTAATAATCTATACAAGTTTGGTAAAGATCAAATAATAAATGAAGGTGCTAGAGTGTTCACAAGGCTTAATATGGCATTTTTCAACAAAACAAGGCCATAACTCCGGTGAAATTATTCCGATCAGACTGGATTTCGAACTTGTCGGAGATTTCCTTGATATAAAAACTCTGGCAAAGTTTTGTTAGATCCGATTAATAATGAAGCCCCTAGAGTGTTCATATGGCAAAAGTTAACGGACAGACAGACAGACGGACGACGGACAACAAGCTCTCCTGGCGTTTTGCCAGTAGAGCTAAAAACTTACATGAACACTGTATATTGCTCGCATTTAAGATAATAGGCACAATAGGGTCTGTGGAGGCTCTACTGGCTAAAGATAAAGTTTATGTATAAGGGGCCATAACTCTTTCAAATATCGTTCAACTGAAGCATGGTGATGAAATACGCAACTAGGTTTGGTACTGATCATCCCTGACAAGCGGTCTCTAAAGAGCCCATACTCATCAAAAATCTGTAAACTGGAACACGACGATGATATGATGATCAACACTGTAAAGTTTCGTTGAAAAAAAGCATTTTATCTAAATCAAGGGCATGACTCTGCTGTTATTGTTCTATTCCTATCAGGCTGTTTTTTAAAACATGTCCAAGCATTTATTAATCTTTAGCAATGTGAAAAAGATTGGTAAAAATCAGATAAAAAAATAAGTCCCTACCGTTTAAACGAGGCAAAATGTAGCATTTTTAACGAAATAAAGGGCCATAACTCCCCTAGTACTAGTCCGAACTGGCTGGTTTCGAAATTGTTCAAGCTTTTATTGACATGAACAATCTGGTAGAGTTTGGTAAAGATCGGATGAAACATAAAGGCCCTATTCATAATTTTGATAATGCATCATCAAAATAAACTGACCAATCAGTGACCAGGAAACCTGAGACCTCTTACTTCTGGTAGGTGATAAACTCGATCTTTATCCTTGCAGTTCAACCAAGTTTACTGTTAAAATTAAGGTATTTACAGTGTGACTATTTAAAAAACCCTGCATATTTCATGCATGTTCATGTAAATTGATTCGATATATTTACCACTCAAAATGGAATCTTTAAAATTATTATCTTTCTTACTCGGTCAATGATTTTTATTTTACTACAGAATTTAAGGATAAAAACCGAGTAATATAAATTTTATCACCTAATGAAAATAAAGTAAAATCTCTACATTTTGGCAATGAAAAAATATGAATTGTCTAAAAGAGGCAACATAGAGCATTTTAACTAATTCAAGGGCCATGACCAGTTACTGTTCCGATCTGACTGCTTTTTTAGCTTCTCTGAGCTTTTATTGCTAATAACAATCTGTTCAAGTTTGGTAAAAATCAGATGAAACAGAAAAGAAAGCCCTAATATTTAAACAAGGTAAACTATAACATGTTTAACTTATTCAAGGGCCATACCCTTGCTGTTACTGGTCCGATCATACTGGTTTTCGAACTTGTTCGAGCTTGCATTGATATTAACACTCTGGTAAGTTTGGTAAAGATTAAATGAAAAACGAAGGCCTATTGTCTTAACGAGACAAATGTTATCGAAACATTGTAATTTTAAATCGAAAATGAATATAATTTGAAAAGATTATAAAATAATATTATCCCAAAATTTACAAAGTTAAACATGACCATTCCTTTTCAAAGTTACCTTATTTCCATGCATTGTCACGTATTGGGGCTATACCTGTAGTAAGAGATTACTTTTCTCTAAATAAGTTATGTTTCTAGCGACCGACATCAACTATTAAAATTAAAATAAATAATAAAAGTTAACTAAAACGTCGGAAGTTTTTATTCATGTGTCCGGAATGTGTAGTTATTTGTTGGTTCAAGCGACACATTTATGCCTTGTTTTAAAATTTATATTGTAAACAACTAAATGTGCAATTACATATATAGCATGTGTACCATCGCTCTAATGATTTTGAATGGCTATGGTACAAAACATGTATAGATTTTTTTTTCTCTTGTGCGATTTATACTACACTCTTGGGCGAGAAGCAGTATCAATCGCATATACTCGAAATGTTATGACCAGTCACTCGAGGTTCACGTCAATGCCGAATATTCGCAATGACCTATGTTCAATGTTCATAAAAATCATTCATACTTATGCGAAAACGAAAACAAATATATCATTCAATTTAAATTTAGAACATGAGCTCTATTTATTTTTTATTTAACAGTAGATAACCTCACACAAATGTGAGGTAATATGTAACCAATTTGGCCGATGCACGAAATCAAAAAGATAAGTTCTCATTTCAAAAACTTAATTTTTCCGCCCATGAAGTGAAGTCAAATAGACGTCGTATCACAACAAGTATTTGACGGATGTCCGGTTAATTTTTTTTTAAGTTCTAGAGTTAGAATGTTACGAAAGGGGTAAGATTGTATTTACTCAAAATTTTACATGAGTAAAGTAATTGAATAATTCTGTAAATGTTTGTAGCAAATAAAAGTGTATTCTGGTGGAAACGAAACGCATAGAAAATTAATGTCACGTCAAAGCGGAAAATGATAACAAATGTACATTGAGTAAAGAAATGTAATTGAATTGGGGTTTTAAGAAACACCAACACACGAAAAGGTTATATGGCGCCTAAAAGGCATGAACATGCCAGGCTCATCTTCCATGTACATCGAGATAAAATATGGAAAATGGGCCTAGAACCTTCTCACCCTGAACTGCAGAGTTGCTGCAAATTCTATCGTAGAAACTCCATTCACGCTGGAGCCTAGTTATTGTTTTTCTGCCACTGCTCTTTTGATGCAAGCGAGATGGCACCTGAAACAATGCAGGGATCATGATGAAGACCTTTAATGAACATGAACAAAAAATGATAAAATGAACATGAATTTGGGGTGATTCTACCCATCTGCCTACCCCTCCAAAGGGATCTGCAGCGGCCCTATTCTTTGCCCCGTGACCAAACGGGGGCACTCGGGAACCACACGGGGCAAAGAAATGTAAAAATTCCTGACACTAATACAACAACGATATGTAACAGGTATCATGAAGTAGTTCAATTGAATTGAATGTTGTTTAACGGCTCATCAACACAGTATAGGTTATTTAGAGCCGCCCCAGAGAGAGTGGAAGGATACGTAGGAATCCGGGAACCTGCCCTACTCTTATTATCGAATAGATTCCTGTTTCTTTTACGTGCTCGGAGGATAGACCGATACACGGGACCGCCCGGTTTACGTCCCCATCCGACGGACGAGGCTAAGGGAAAGCGTCTTGCCCAAGAACATAATTACAATAAAAGTCTGTTACATCATTGTAATTCCATTTTCATGGTAACTTTGTTAAAAACGATTTAAACAACTTGGCCATTCTGATTCCCATTAAAATATATTCCCATTAAAATTAAAATTAGTGATACAATATTATGAGAGACATAACACAGTATGTTGTACTAACATAACAAAAAGAAGGAGTAATGACCCTAAATCTCTTTAAATAACCGTCTTACTTTTGTCCGTAAGTTCAGAAGGCGATTTGAAAGCGTTTTTTTAATAGAAGAAGAAAGAAGAAAAATTACATAATTTGACCACAATAACAAGATTAGTACAGGTTCATTAATTTATGAATTAATATGAAAAAAGAAGAAAAAAAGGAGATATATCATGGAGAAAAAAATAAATATATATATATAGAAATCAAAATCTAATACGGTACAATAGAACAATTGTATTATAGTGAGGATGAACGAGATTATAAGCTATTTATCATGGTACGTCTTAAAGAGAAAGCTTCTGAGATGTATTTGCTAAAATGGATAACCTTTTCTAAATCCAAACTGAGCATCGGATGTTTTATTATTATCGTCACACAATTTATCGATACGTTTATTTAAGATGCTTGAAAACAGTTTGCCCATACTACTGACCAAGGTTATATAACGCCTCTGTAATTATTTGCGATATTCAAGTTTATTTCCCTTTTTATGTAATGCTATCATATATCCTTTCGTCCACTTTTCTGGAAAAACTCCAGAATCAAAAATCGCATTGAAAATATCAGTTATATGCCCCGCCAATATATCACAGGTTGATATAAAGTATTCGTTCAATATATTGTCGCCGGCCGGCGGCGGCTTTATTTTTGCGTAGCGACTTAATCGCAGCCTCTACTTCCGGAATAGTTATAGGCATGTCTAATTCATTAAAAATAGGATAATTATCATCAAAATTATGGTTATTGTTAAAAGATTCAGCTTCGTCATTTTTCGCGTTTTTTATGTCCTTAAATAAGTCTTTAAAATATGTATGAAACTCATCTAGGGTGATATCGGTATTGTTTTGCTTTTTTCTATTAAACAGTTTCCAAAAATCGCGTGGTTTTGAATGTCGCATCTGTTCCAGTTCTTTCATTTGTCTATATTTATATGCACGTCTTTTTTTCTTTATTATTGCTTTATAGCTCGCTTTTTTATCAGAAAGCGAAGTTCTATTTAAATATGATTTATTCGTATTAAACAAAAATAACGCCTCTTTGTATAACTGCTTAGCCTGGCGACAATCATCATCAAACCATTTGTTTGAGTCCGAGTTTACAGACTGAAACCCATTCTTAACCGTTCTCTGTTTTACAAACAAGAGGTCACCAGCCTCTGTCATTATATTGGTAAAACTCGACACTACGTTATTAATACTATCTTTATCACGAATATTCATATCATTTACAATTGATGTGAATACCGGTAACTTGCCAATTATCCTATTACGGAATAATTCTTTATTCGCCTCATTCCATTTACATGAGTTGTATTCGCGATCACACGGATTAGTATTAACTGTACGATTCATAGTATTTACAGTGAATGATAAAGGTGCATGATCGCTGAATTCTGTGAAATTGTCGATTTTAAAATTGTTAACAAGCGGAAAATCAATTTCTTTCAATAACAAATAATCAATAACGCTACATGCGTTCCGATTCACGTATGTAAATGCGCCCACACCACAATCAAAACCTAAGCGTCCGTTAGCTTTTACACAAATCGAGTAATTTAACCCCTTGGGCGTTTGAAACACTGCCTTGTGAGAATCGCTCTAAAGGGTTATCTGGAATATAATTAGTTGCGTCAATTTCATCGACAATCCTATCGAAAAGAATATAATCTTTTTTAATAGACTTTATTTTAAACTGGTGCCCCTGCGGAAAATTCAAATGTTCAATTCATCAAACACGAAACAAATTTGGTAAAGTACATAAGCTTATAATACAAGCAAAGTAGTATAACTCTGACTGCCGTACCTTCAGACGTTACTATTTAAGAATTAATGATTATACACAATTCTATATAAAACTGTCACCGTCTGGTGAGGCGCGTAAGTGTCACCATTTGAACGAAATGCATCAATTTGGGATGAACATACAGACGATCGAACGAACAGACACACCAAACGAATATTCTCTCCTTAACTTTACATATATATAGATGTACGTCATACAAATAAACCAAGAAATAAGTAGCGTTATTCTATGAGATTGTAATAAAAAAATCAACGAACGTATGCAATACTGAACTTGCAAAAACAAGCTATTATATAAAATTCTGTTTACTTAGAAATATGTATACATTTTAATAAACTTAATTGTTCATGATTAAGTGTCACAAACACCTATGTCTCCAGCTATGCTATTTCGAGCGATTTCGTTCGACTCTAGGTTTTACATTATCACATTAACTTGCCACGTATAAAATAGATTAATATACATGTACATTTTAAAAAGTAAGCGGTTCAGATGTTTGTCTGTAACACAACAAATAGTGGGACTTTCATGAACTACAATTTAATTGTGTGTTGCATCGCCTTGGCAAATCAACTAACCTCTCATGTAAAAGTTTTAACATTAACAGGAATTGAAGTTGTAGGTGCAATGCGTGATAAGACTGAGAAGTCGGCAATTTATTAACATAAACATTATAACAAGAGGCCCAAGAGGGCCTGTGGTTGCTCTACTTGCTTAAATGGCTCTTATATCAAGGGTTGTCATCACAAACAACTATTATTAACAATCTGGCAAAGATCTAATGAAAAATGAAGGCCCCGTCGTCTTAACAAGGCAAACTATAGCATTTTGAACTAAATCAAGGGCCATTTCTTTAATTTCTTATTATTAGTACTGGTCACAAATGCTTTATTGGGTGGGCCTCATTATCTGAAAAAAAGTCGAATATCACACTTTGCTCATGAAAATGTATGGCTAACTGTGATTTACAGTTACCATTTACAGTTACCTATACAAAATGTCCCCCCCCCCCCCCCCCCCCCCCCCCCCCCCCCCCCCCCCCTCCAAATACAATAGGCTCGAAATATGTATTATGGACATTGGCAGGTCAAGTTTTGACAAGAAGTTTTATCAAGTGCTACAAGCGTCTCACGGACAAAAAGCGTTACTTTTTCCGAATTTATGGGGGAAAAAAGCGCCGCGCGGACAAAAAGCGTCACTTTTTCAAATTTTGTGCGGACAAAAAGCGCCATGCGGACAAAAAGCATCATTTTTCATTTTTTTCTGACGACAAAAAGCGCCGCGCGGACAAAAAGCGTCACTTTTTCAAATTTTGTGCGGACAAAAAGCGCCGCGCGGACAAAAAGCGTCACTTTTTCAAATTTTCTGCGGACAAAAAGCGCCATGCGGACAAAAGGCATCATTTTTTCATTTTTTTCTGCGGACAAAAAGCGCCACGCGGACAAAAAGCGTCAGTTTTTCAAATTTTGTGCGGACAAAAAGCGCCGCGAACAAAAAGCGCCGTGCGGACAAAAAGCACTGTCACAAATGATCAGTACCAAGCCTAGTTGCGCATATCGTTGTTGTGTTCCGGTCGATGATATTTGGTGGAGTTGTGGCTCTTTAAAACCATTTAAAGGTTTTAATACATAAGCTTTGTCTCGAATACTTTTCCTGATCCGCTGCCTGGATGACCATTACCAAGCCTAGTTGCACATGTCTTCGCCGTGTTACAGGTTAATGATTTTGGCGGATTTATGGCCCTTTCTCCTGTAGGGGAGACATTGTTATTTTTACTAAAAACATCCCCTAGTTCTAATTTAGTATGGTTATTTAGGGACTCGAGGTACAACAATTATATAAAATGGGTTTTGACCGCCTTCATAAAGAGGTCCCTCTACAGACGGTCAAAACCTGTTTTATACAATTGTTGTGCCTCGAGTCCCTAAATAACCCTACCAAATTAGAACTAGGCCCGATTGTTTAAATTGTTAGCACGGGTCAAGGGTTTAATTTTCTGTTGTTGGTGTTGTAGAGTGTTTTTCGCAGTATTTTAAAAGAAGTACTGATGGAAATTTTATAAGAGCCGTTTTAGCAAGTAGAGCGTCCACAGGCCCCCTTGGACCTCTTGCTATATTATAATTTTGAAAAACGGCATAATGGTATGGGGTCATCCGTATAGGGCCGTCCGTCCATAAGCAATTGCTCATTCTGGACAATAACTTCGAAACCATATCACCGACACTCATGAAACGCATTCCGGATAATAACTTCTAATAAAATAAAACTCACACTCGTGAAACTTTATAAGGTGAGAGGAGGAATCCTATTGTTTTTTTAAGGGTCAGTAAAACAAAGGTCAAGGTCGCCATGACATTATATGGAAATAAGCATTTCGGACGATAACTTCGAAACTTTGACACCCAAACTTATGAAATTTCATAGGTGCATTGCCTTTGGTGCGAGGAGGAACCCTATGTATTTTGAGTCCGTGGGTCAAAGGACAAGGTGGCCATGACCTTATATGGAAATAGGCATTCCTTGTGATAACTTGTAAACTTTAACACCCACACTCATGAAACTTCTACGGTGCATTGCCCTTGGTGAGAGGAGAAACGGGTGTGTGTGTGTAATTCTAAGGTTTATAGTCCGTCCGCCAACGAACACGTCAAGGTATACCTGACGCGATGGGCACAATAGAGTCTGGACTTGTGAGAGGAGAAACTCTATTGATTTGTAGGGTCAGTTAGTCATAGGTCAAGGTCGTCATGGTCTTGTATGGAAATATGCATTCTGCGTAATAACTTCAAAACCATATCACCCACACTCATGACATTTTATATGTGCATTGCCTTTGGTGAGAGAAGAAACCCTGTTGATTTTGGGTTAGGGGGTCAAAGGTCAAGGTTGCCATGAACTTATATGGAAATTGCATTCCGCACGATAACTTCGAAACCATAACACCCACACAACTTCAAGGATATACTGCCCTTGGTGAGAGGAAGAATCCTATTGTTTTTGGGGGAAGCAGTTCAATGGTTAAGGTCACCATGACCTTATATGAAAATATGCTTTTTGCGCGATAACATCAAAGGTACATTGACTTTGGTCAGAAAAGAACCGTATTGTCTTTGGGGTCAGTAGGCCAAAGGTAAAGGTCACCATGACCTTAAATAGAAATGGACATTCTGCTAAATAGCTTTGAAACCATAACACTTACTCTCATAAAATGTCATTGCCCTTGGTCAGAGGACGATCCCTGTTCCTTTTGAGGACACTATGTCAAAGTTCAAGGTCATCAGTACATATTCCAAATGATAACTCCAGGAGTACAATACTTACACTCATGAAACTTTGTAGGCACATTGCCCTTATTGAGAGGAGGAACCCTATTGCTTTTGTGGTTATTAGGTCAAAGGTCAAGGTTACGTGTCCTCATATTGACATACACATTCCAAATGACAAACCTGGAAATATAATACCAACACTTATTAAACCTCATAGGTGCATTGCCCTTTGTGAGAGGAGGAAGCCTATTACTTTTTGGTTCAGTAGGTCATCAAGGTCACATTGACATGACAATGACAGCCTTCTAAAAGACATGTTCCCCACTGTTACTTGTAACTATTAGACCTACAATTTTGAAACTTCACAGAAATAGTTCCTGTCTTAAAACAACAACTATTGATTTTATGCTAAGTAGGTCAAATGTCAAGAACTGGAATCGCATTTCAAATGGAAAATCGGGTTTTCGTGGAATTGCTACAATGAATCAAAATCGTATAACGATGTGTAGAGCACACGTTTTATAACTCTGTTTAGCATTTCTTCAGAGTTATGTATCTTTTTAGTCCCATACCGGTGTGTCACAGGAGGGGCTTTAGTCCGTCCAACAAATATGGATCCTGCGATAATGAGAAAGTATTGAACATATTTTTATGAAACTTGGTATGTTGGTAAAGGGCAATGAGGGGATTATGCGCGTTATTTTATTTTGTTGATTTGACAAAAAATATGGTTGCTATGAAAATAGAAATAGTAAAAATGCACAAAATATATGGATCCTTTGATAACAAAATAAATGCTTAAGATAATTTAATGAAAAAGTGTGTGAGGAGATTATGCACATCATTTTGTTTTATTGATTTGTCAAAAATTGTGTTTTTACAGCATAAATTCACAAAATACACTGTTAATAAAATGGAAAAATGGTTTCTGCTCTATAACTTTAGTTAAGAATGCGATATTGGAATTAAACTTTATGGGTAGGTAGCTTTTAAGAACATGAAGCTTGGGATGCATTTGGGGTTCACTGGGGTCAAGGCCAAGGTCACTGTTACTGAAAACAGAAAAATGGTTTCGACTCATTAACTTTAAGTAGAAATTAAATATTCCAATGAAACTTTATGGATAGGTAGCTTGTTTGAAAAAGAAGCTTGGGATTGCATTTGGGGTCACTTGGTTCAAGGTTAAGTTCACTGTTACTAAAAATAAAACAACTGTTTCTGCTCATTAACTTTACTTAGGAATGAGATATTGGCCTGAAACTTGGTGTGAGGGTGGCTTATATAAAAGCAAGTTTGGAATTGCATTTATGGTTAAGGTCAAGGTCACTGTTACTAAAAATAATGCCCAATAGGGGATATGTATTGCTCTGCACTATTTGAGCATCTTGTTATACTTAGGCAACTTTTGCAATATTCTGTTTTTCATGTCTGGTTCATAACTTTAATATCATTTAATCTTTTTCTTTCAAACTTGCTACAGTGAATAGCATTTCTGTGGAGTTATACCCCTTTTGCCCCTTTTTATATTAAGGCAATTTGTTTGGAGTTAATAAATATGCTGGGACATCTGTGTCTGCAAACACATTTCTTGTATTTACTTATTTTACCGATTTCCTATTTACCAGTAGTTCTTTATGCAATGTTTATAAAGAAATTAGAACTTAAGAAGATGACAGTTTCACTCAGTACAAATTGCAAATCACATTTACTTCTTCAGCTTTTATCACACATTGCTTATACATGTATTTATATACTATGTAACATTATGTAACGGTACAGAGCTAATTAGTTTGTACCATTCATAACACTGGGGTCCCTGAAAATCCTGCCCGGGCTCGTGCAGTATAATATGTTCAAGAAAAATGCTGAAAATGGCAATAATCTTACATCTTATTTTAGGCCAAACAAAAATATATGCACGTTTCCTTACCCTAGCAGCCCTAAACAAATAGGCCAACTAGGAGGAGAGGTACTCTAGATTGGCGGAGATAAACGGGATCTATTTCTTTTCTTCTTTTTTTTTGTTTGAAAAACAACAACAACATGACTGTAGGGTCAGTGCTAATAACTTGTGTGTGTGCGTGAGTGTGTGCTTGCGTGCATGTGTGTTTGTGCTATTCTAAGTTGTATAGGCCATTCACCCATTTGCCACCAGAGAATCCTGGTATGGGTGCAATAGAGTGCAGACTGTGTATTAATACATTTTTAGGCTATATCTGGGAAAATGTCATTGACCTACTTCTTTCTAAATTCAAAAATGAGCAAGTAGGTCACTGTGACCTAATTGTTGACCTTATTGTTGACCTAATTGTCAAAATTTAATGTATATCACATTGTTACCTTTTTAGGTTAAATCTGTAAAAAAAAGAAAAAAGATCATTGACCTAAACTAATGATGCAATTGAAAAAAAGTATATTTTGAAAAGTGTCATTGTTGGGCCATTGATAACCTTGATATATAGCGCGGTGGATTTGTAACTGGAGGCCCCGGGTTTAATCCTCCGTGGTGCCACTTAGTTTCATCGGTGTGTTCTTGGGCAAGACACTTTCCTTTAGCCTCGTCCGTCGGATGGGGACGTAACCGTGTATCGGTCTATCCTCCGAGCACGTTAAAGAACCATAGGAATCTATTCGATAATAAGAGTAGGGCACGGTTCCCGGATTCATATGTATCCGTCCCCTCTCTCTGGGCGGCTCTAAATAACCTATACTGTGTTGATGAGCCGTCAAACAACATTCAATATATACTCATCAAATAAGTCTAAGGACAGCAAGATTATTTCTCCACATGCTTACCAATGAATTGACCACATACCATTTCCAAACGTTTACACAGAATGTGTAAGCAATGTTGCATTAAACTGGACATTGACAGGTCTTCTGCATTATATGAAAGAACAAAATGTTGATATACATTGTTTTGTTAATTAAAAAGAGTCCGAGATTTTTTGATAATTTCTAAAAATCATTAATTTGCCCCAAAACAACAATACAAAATGTGTTCATATGTTTTGCCAATTTATTCATTACGTTTAATCACTACCAATGGAACTATGTATGCAAACTTTTAATTTCCCCCGAAATTGACTAACGTTTGACAGTTATGCATACACCGAACAGTTTTGAAAAAAACGCTGAGTTTTTATTCTATCCAAATTGAAGTAAATTGTCAAGATCTAGCATTAATTTGCACTCTTATCTGTAGAGATTTTCTTTTTATTGAAATTCAAAATCTGAATTTTTAAAAAAAAGAGAAAAATTGAGTGTGTAAAATATTCCTAATGAATACAGAAACACGAGCTTCCATTTTTGGAATGCAGTGTATATTTAAACTTGTGCGGTGATGCAAACTTCAATCTTATTAAAATAAAGAAGGGATGGTCCTTAACTTATTTTGAGGAGAATATTATGGTGACTCAGAAATTGTGAAACCACTGTGTGAAACAAACATGAAGAAAAACAGAAAACTTTTGAAAAGAAAGCCAATATTAGTTGCTATCATTTATCATGTTTATTATTTAGAACAACCTTTATCTGAGGTACACACTACTAATCTGTGCCAGTTACCTGAGAGCACCGTGGACATTAAAGCTAATTATCAGGGTTGGATTTGGCTTATAATCATTGCCTTCACGGTTATATTGCTCTATTGGATTTGGATTATAATCATTGCCTTCACATTGATATTGCTCTATTGGATTTGGATTATAATCATTGCCTTCACATTGATATTGCTCTATTGGATTTGGATTACAATCATTGCCTTCACAGTTATATTGCTCTATTGGATTTGGATTATAATCATTGCCTTCACATTGATATTGCTCTATTGGATTTGGATTATAATCATTGCCTTCACATTGATATTGCTCTATTGGATTTGGATTATAATCATTGCCTTCACAGATATATTGCTCTATTGGATTTGGATTATAATCATTGCCTTCACATTGATATTGCTCTATTGGATTTGGATTATAATCATTGCCTTCACATTGATATTGCTCTTTTGTATTTGGATTATAATCATTGCCTTCACATTGATATTGCTCTATTGGATTTGGATTATAATCATTGCCTTCACACTGATATTGCTCTATTGGATTTGGATTATAATCATTGCCTTCACATTGATATTGCTCTATTGTAGGTAGAAAGAGTAATAACAGTCAGTATTCCCAGAACAAGGACATGTGACCTGGGGCCTTTATAATATCTCAGTACCTGCACACAAATATGAATGAACTTTTTTTCAAGCCTATACAAACCACACATTTTAGAATTTCTGCCACTCTCAAAATTGCATTTTGACAGTTCAGACGTACTAGATTTTGCGAATTTGTTCTCAAGGTTGACTCACGTATTATTAGATACTTAAGCTTATATTTAGTCAGATATTTCAATTTCCAATTGTCATGTCTCTGCCGGTTGTGTTGTGTGCTTATGCTGTGTCTTTTGGACTGGGTCTTAGATGTGCTCCGGGTGGTAAGAATCGTGTCTATTATTACAGGTCTGTAACTACAGGGTGTGCTCCAGGTGGTAAGAATCTTGTATATTATTACATGTCTGTAACTACAGGGTGTTCTCTGAGTGGTAAGAATCTTATCTATTATTACAGGCCTGTTACTACACGGTGTGCTCCAAGTGGTAAGAAATTACGGGCCTGTAACTACATGGTGTGCTCAAGGTGGTAAGAATCTTGTCTGTTAGTACAGGCCTGTAACTACACGATGTGTTCCGGGCGGTAAGAACCTTATATTAGTATACGGGCCTCTAACTACACCGTGTGTTCAAACTTCCAGGCTGTAATAATCTTGTCATTTATTATGGGCTTGTAACTACACGGTGTGCTCCGGGCGGCAAGAATCCTATATATTATTACAGGCCTGTAACTACACTGTCATCGGTGTGCTCCGGGAGGAAAATATTGTGTCTTTTATTACAGGCCTGTAACTACACGGTGTTCTCCTGGCGGTAAGATTCTAATCTATTATCACAGGCCTGTAACTACACTGTGTGCTCCGGGTGGTAAAAATCTTATCTAGTATTACAGGCCTGCATATACATGGTGTGTTCCGGGTGATAAGATTTTTATCTACTATTGCGAGCATGTAACTACACGGTTTGCCCTGGGTGGTAAGATTACAGACCTGTAACTACACGGTGTGCCCTGGGTGGTACGATTACGGACCTGTAACTACACGGTGTGCCTGGGTGGTAAGATTACGGACCTGTAACTACACGGTGTGCCCTTGGCGGTAAGATTACGGACCTGTAACGACACGGTGTGCTCCGGGCGGCAAGATTACGAACCTGTAACTACACGGTGTGCCATGTGCGGTAAGATTACGGACCTGTAACTACACGGTGTGATCCCGTTGGTAAGATTACGAACCAGTAACAACACGGTGTGCCCTGGGTGGTCAGATTACGGACCTGTAACTACACGGTATGCCCTGGGCGGTAAGATTACGGACCTGCAACTACACGGTGTGCCCTGGGCGGTAAGATCAAGGACCTGTAACTACACGGTGTGCTATGGGTGGTAAGATTACGGACCTGTAACTACACGGTGTGCCCTGGGTGGTACGATTACGGACCTGTAACTACACGCTACACGGTGTGATCCGGGTGGTAAGAATCTAGAAGCTAAAGTTATTGGGCTGATATTGAGTCTCAGGCCTGATATATTTATTATTCTTTCTTTATCACATGTAACTTGCCTATAAATTGAATATACGATATGACATAGACCTAGTAGTCATATCAATCATGATTCAGTTGCCGGGCATTAACTCCTTATTACACAGGTGAAATAAAGTCATATCATGGAAATAACTAAATGTTTTTAGCTCACTTGATTGAGCTATTGTGAGCACTTTTTGTCCGTCCGTCGTCCGTCATCGTCCGTTAGCTCTTGCTTAAATAACTTCTCCTCGGATAATTTTGACCAAATTTCACATGGATAATATATTGAGGTCAAATCGTTCCAAAAGTTGTACAAATTTGGTCAATGCGACATCCAGTATGGCCGCTATTACCATATATGGTCAACACATTAAACACTCTTCTTCTCAAGAACCGCTGAACAGATTTTGACAGTTTTTGTTTGTAAACAACTCCTAGACTGCAAAAGTTATACAAACGAAGTTCCTAGGTTCAAAAATGGATGTACCCCTGGGTTCCAAAGTTTGTATACGGAGATTTTACATGTTTTACATAGACTTCCTCAGAAAACACTTCACCAATTTTGGCCAAATTTCTAACCCAAATTCAAACGATACTGAGGTCAATGCTTCTAAAGTTGTACAAATTAGATCAATGCGACATCCAAGATGGCAGCCATTACCATATATGGTCAAAACAACAATGACTATAAATGATCGCCAACTCCTAGACTACAACGGTTATACAAATGAAGGTCCTAAAGTCAAAATTGGCTGTATCCCGGGGTTCTTTTACATCTTGTCGTATAACGTTTTCAATATAATAATCAATTGCACTGTTAATTACTTTTTCCTCTTTGTGACTCAGGGCTATTTGGAACTCTTATTTTGATTTGGGTCCGGGCAGATTCGTATCAACTTGACTCATTCCCCGGAGTGATACCGAAACTATCAATTAGTTAGATTGTATACGAGCATATGGTGTGTCGTCTGCATTTTATTGGTTGCTTCCATCCTGTTTTCGCGCTAGATTATTGGCTATTTATTTTACGATGCACTCTCCAGAATAAATATTATTAAATAGGGATATATATGAACAACACCAGTTCTGTTAAATAATATAATTTGCATGTTGCATTCAAATGCATGTTTTATATGTGGAAAATATGGCCACAGCAGCTTTATATTGTCGAACCCAAGGTCGGAGTGTCTCATCCCTTATTCTCTGCCATAGCTTGCTATTGCAATCATATCTCACATCGCTTTGTGGTTGGTACCGCCTGGTACAATTGCTCTTGCTTATAAATGCTAGCTTACATGTAATTATTGCTCTTGCTGCTTATTGCTCTTGCTCATTACAAATGCTAGCTTACATGTAATTATTGCTCTTGCTGCTTATAAATGCTAATGCATGTAATTCTTGCTCTTTACAATTATATTTTAAGCTCCAAAAAATTAGAGGGTACACGGGTTATGCACAATAGATACGGGCAACACCCTAATCTCTAATTATGCCATATAATTTTGAAATTGTTAAATCGATAATACTACGAATTATAATGTCGATAGACCGGAAACCCTCCAGGACCAGGATGATCACCATTGGTAAAGCCGTTGGTCAAGGGAGATAAAGCCGTTGGTCAAGGGAGATAATCCAGTTGTACGACCTGACTTACTAGATAAATGTGTCACAAGGATACTCTCCGAAGCCGGATGATCACCAGTGTAACCCAGTGAAGCCATGACCAAGGGAGATAATCCATTGAACACATTACTGATGAGACACTCCGAACCCTTGTCCGGTAGAATTACGCCACAGCAAATTAAAACCTAAATTTGTCCCCCAATTGTAGCGGACAAGAGTCTGTCATAATGTATTCAATCCAATCTAACAGGATTTGGGTTGGCCACAAAAGCTTCAATAGATTTTTTGAATGAATTTAATAGCAAATCATTGCCTTCTTTTGTCAGATGTGTGCCATCACGTTTGTTAAACAAGCTGACATCAGCCATTCTTATACTGTGAGTTATAATGCGACCAGTAGGGTTCTTGCATACAGCCGTCCGTGCGGCTCTATTAATACGTTTGCGCTTTTCTTCCATTATGTGTATTTCATTAGGTTCCGCTCCTCGCCAGCATAATCTTGGAAGTATATCAGTCCAAACTAAGGTTGAACCCGCCAATGTAGAAAAAATGTACTTAATATCTTTTTCAATTTTTTTAATAAGAGAAAACGTTTTATTTTGGACAATATTATTCCCTCCAATATGGAGTACTAGCATTGCCGGTTTGCGCCTAAATAACCTCTCACATTGCAACTTTTGTAACAAACCTTCCCATTTCATCCCACCGGTCCCAAACCAAAATATTTGTATTCCCTCACCAAGCTCCAAACTCTCATCTCCTAATTCCCATGCCCTCTCGCCAGCATTTCTCACCAATGAATCGCCTACTATCCATATATCTGTAATATTATGACAATTCATTATCAATTTTGCTGGCAAACAATAAAACATGTGAACCTTTTAGCCCAAAAGTAGCCTAAACATTATAGTAGCCTTAATTGCCGGATTGCTGAGGGTACTGCAATTTTCCCTTGTGATCTAAACACCTACAATCTAATATAACTTTTGTAAGCATTCGATCCCCATCTGCCCAATAATTTTATATCTTCGCTACTGACGCCTTCCATACTTAAAGTAGTAGCCCTGCCGATTCTAAATGAATGGCTCTTATATTTGCCAGCCGGCAGTCCTAAATACTTAATGACTTTTGTTAGGACTGCAGAAAATTGACCTCTTGTTAACGGGGACTTATTCGAATGGCAAAAAAGTAAACCATCCTGTTGAAGTCTCACATTCATATATTCATACAGTGCCTTTACACAGCAACAGTTACTTTTACTGTTTTTTGTTATACGCAAAACAACTGGCCTACCCCTTTGGTTTGTTTTTGAAATTCGTACGGTTACAAGTATCGCCAAATCTTTTTCAAACTGCACGTCATGAATCGTTAATGGCCTGTTTGAATCTACTTGTGTTGTGAATACCAATTCTCCGACTCGAAATAAACCGAAATACTCTAACATAAAAACTGCTCTGAAGAGTAATGTTTCATAACCCGAAAAGCAAATATACTTTAATGAATCACATATTTTTTGCAGCAGACTCCCTGTTATTGGTGCTCTTGTATCTTTTCGTTGGCGTAACCGCCGAGAACCTTCGAGCAGTTTTTTAACAATGAAATTGTCTGTTGGATCGGGTACATCATTTATTTTATGATAAAAGCTAATACCGGATATATAAGTGGTTATACTAGACGGCGCGTATCCAGTCTCAAAGCAATAAGATATATATAAAACAATTTGTGATTTTGGTATTGGCCATTCTTGTGGTAATTTGTATAGATTACGGAATTTGGCAAAAGAAGTTAACGCGTTTTTATAAACACCCTGGGTGTTAGCAGCCATACTTGCAGTCACGAGCCTTCTGGCTCCTGACTTAATAGCTCCAAAAGATGGTTGGGCATTTCTTCTGTGTTTTGCTCTGCCCACGGTGCTAGTTGGTGGAATTTGTTGATCTGTAATCGAGAAAGAATGCCTGTTAGAACATTCATTTCCCCACTTATATGGGTTGATTTGACCGCAATATTTAAATCGAAGCATCTTAAAGTGAATGCTCTCAGAAGAATCATCACTCTAACCGATTTTGAGGTCATTGAATTGATGATATGTACCACCGACATATTGTCACATCGAAACAAGATCTTCTTATTGCGTAAACTATCCCCCCAAATATACAAGGACACCAATAGAGGAAAGAACTCCAGTACTGTAATATCATCAGTAATTCCGCAATTGAACCATTCCGCGGGCCATGTAGCACATATCCATTTACCCTCGAAATATGCTCCGAATCCCAGACCAATTCCTGCCGCGCTATCTGTATACAGCTGGACATCAGCATTATACACCCAATAACGGTCATGGAAAACTGATATACCATTAAATTGTTTGAAAAATGTTAACCACATGGCCAGATCTTGTCGTATCCCTTTATTGATTCTGATATGGTGATGAGGTTTCGTAAGGCCACACATTGAGTCAATAAGCCGTCTACAAAAAGGTCTTCCCGGTAGGATTGCTCTACATGCAAAATTAAGTACTCCAATCAAGGATTGCATCATTCTTAAAGTAGCTTTTTCTTTAGATAATATTTCTTGAATTTTTTCAATAATCTCCTCTATTTTTTCTTTGGGAATACGTATAACCATTTCCTCAGAATCAATGTCAATACCGAGGAAACAAATCTTTGTTTTGGGACCCTCGGTTTTATCTTCTGCGATAGGCACCCCTAAGCTTTGCATACACTTGTGAAAATGCATCATAAGACCCTAACATTCGGTAGTGTTTTTTCTGCCGCCAAACAGAAAATCATCGAGGTAGTGTATAACTGTACGGACTGGTGCATTGTTTTTTATACAAAATTCCAGGAAGGTAGCAAACTTCTCGAATGTACTGCAGCTTATTGAACATCCAAAAGGCATGCACTTATCTAAATAGTATTTTCCTTCAAAATGGAAACCTAGTAGGTCAAAATCATCTGGGTTAACAGGTAACAATCGAAAAGCTGATTTTACATCTGATTTTCCTAGTAAACACCCCTTTCCCAATTCTTGAACCATGTGGACTGCCTTATCAAAATTTGTGTATTGGACAGTGGATACTTTTTGATCGATAGAGACATTCACTGAATATCCCCGTGGGTATGACAGATGATGTGTTAATCTAAATTCCCCTTCGACCTTTTTAGGAACTAAACCAATGGGTGATACTCTCAAATTATGTATTGGTCTTGTGTTAAAAGGACCTGCAACCCTGCCCTCTGAAACTTCTTTATCAATTTTCATTTTAACAACACTGGGATTAAGATTTGCAGATTTTAAATTTTGTGCCTCTGTTGAAACCCGTCGGCCTACATACTGTATTGGAAAACCCTTGGTAAACCCGTTTAAAATGAACTGTGCATCTACATGTTGATATTTTAACAACTCTATTTCAAGATTTTTAATTTTGATTGGTGCGACTGCTAAACTGTACAGCTCGTCTTCCTTAATGCCTTGCATATGGCCATGGCCGCCCCCCTCTGTTAAATCTACCTCTGAATTTCCGAAATGCATGGGACCCCCTTTGTGTATAAGGATTCGGTAAATGCAGGCGATGCGTTTGTGCTTACCGCTTGGCAGTTCCATCTGCCATGTTGGTTGGCATTGCATACTGCACACACGTGACTGTATTTGCAGTCACGATATGTACAGTTACCACTGTTGAAGTCATTACAGGAAGATATTTTTGGTTTATTTGCATTAGTATTGTTAAATCTGTAGTCGGTTGTGTGCTGGTTGAACGTAGCATTCGAGCCCAGGTTGACCGACATTACCCTTAACCAAAGATCAGGGTTGATAGTAGCCCATGATGCAGGCTTGACCGATTGCCGTAACCTGAATTGTTCATCGTACACTCTCCAGGCATAGCCTGTGTGACGATATGCCGCTTCCCTGATTATTGTCATATACTGAATCAACTCTGCAGCCTTATCATGCTTTTGAATGTATATGCTGGAAAATATTAAAAATGCATCAGTCCATTTTTGCAATGGTACTGATCTTTTCATTGATGTTGCGTAGTTTTGATTCTATAATACCATTCGCATTGACTTTTAAAGTGCCGCCACCAGCACACAATTCCAACAACTCAATGTTGCCTTTCAGTATAATTGATATATTTATATACTGATTTTGCCATATCTTCTGGCATATTTGGGCTGGGACATGTATAGCTATATCGTCCCCTCCACACCTCATTGGCTGCATATCGGACATGCCAAAATCTGTATCAGGCTCACCAAGATTGGTGTCGCGTGTATTTATGTCCATGGGTAATATTCCGGAGGATTTTAATACCTTGTCAAAATCCACGAAATTATTTGTGGACCTCTTACCCTTCGACCCTGAACTCTGATCGCCATGTAACTGGACAATTTCGTCCTCGCCTTCGGATTCCGAGACCGGCCTTGTCTCAATTTCCTCGTATTCGAACTCCGGGACCGGCCTGGTCGCTGTTCGTCCCTTATTTTTGGGCACTACTGGCTTTGTCGACGTGCTCCTCGTTTGCCTACGCTTGGCTCTAGCATCCTGCCTTGGTTTGCCACGTCCAGACATAATGATTGTGTTGTTATAAAGACGAGTAACGGCGATAACGATAGCGAAAGTAAATTAATAACAATTTAAATTTTGCCGATACAGGAAAAGGAAGTATCCCTTTCGCGCATGCGCACACGAATTTTTCCTATTATTCTTACTAATCGGTTCGACCCCAGGCATTTCAGCTACCGCGGTCGTCCACGAAAATAAAACTGGCTATTTCTTAAAGAGGTGGCAATAGCCAAACTTAATTATCATCCATGGGTGAAATAAATACTTATGACCATTCATTTTCTTGATTAGACAATTTCATATTCAGTGGCATTCGTTTTAAATCAAGTTTCGGAAAAAAAAGTTGAGTACCACCTATGCGACACACATGAACACATCAGAATGGAATATATCTATTTATAACATGATTTCTTCTCCCTGGAAAACAGCATAGTGAGTTAGCTGACGTTTACTGTTCAAACATATCATTACTGAAGTAGATGATCAATAGAATGGGGTGTGACATGAAAATACCCATCTATTATTCTCTATTTATCAGATAACATGCGGTGTGGGAGTGTAGTAACACCGTTCAATATTTTCGATATTCCACTAGTGGTATAACATAACGTTAATGACGTCACGGAATTCCCACGGATATGTCGGTTTGGCGTGTTAAAGCGACAGGCAAAATGCAATAAAAGTCGATATATGAGTTATGTGATAAATAGAATATAACATTCGTTCTCATTCATTATTGAATTTATTAAACTCGTTAGCAAAAATTATATATTGATCGGCAAGAGCCTCGCATTATATCATTTTGCCAACTCGTTTTATACATTCAATAATGAATGAGTACTCATGTAAGATCCTCTATTTATTATATACCTATAAATAATATATACCTAAGACCTTCATTTTCCTACAATGGGAATACAAAACCCTGTATCACCTCCAGAGGTTTTCTGAATTCGTTTCGCTATACTACTAAATCTAGATTTTTGTAACGTCATATGACATCGTTTTACGTCGCTATCTGCCTGTGTAAACAAACTAGTCTACTGTATGGTGCTTTAATATATTACGAGCTTCTTGTGAAGGCATATGATACAAGACCTCGGTCTGAGGGTGTCTCGCCCACTTCGGAAAACCGTAATACTATATGAAATGGTAGGAATATGTAAAGACAACAAAGTCGATGAGATATGAAACGTATGGGAAGGTAAATGGAATAAGTTATAAGAAAAAGTTAACTTAGGTTAACTTACGTAACCAAAGTGATATTTAGGGGAAAATAATGCAAATATGACCTTGACCTTGGTATTTTTTGTCGTTCAGCGATGTCCACCAACGCCAACAAACTAAGTATCAAAGACATAAAGTGAAGCAATCACATAAAGTTAACTGAGGTTAAGTTACCTAACCAAGGTTAAGTTTGGGGAAAATAATGCAAACTATGACCTTAACCTTGGTATTGTTTGTCATTCAGCGATGAGATTGTTAATGTAGCAAGATGTGTGTGATATTAACTTTGTTCAGATAACAGGAAGGATGTTTAATTAAAATAGCTGGTGTTACCTTAACTTAGTAAATTAAGAATGTTACTGTAGCAAGATTGGTTTGATATTAAACAAGATGGGTGTGGTACTAACTTTGTTAAAATAGCAGGATGGATGTTTAATTAAGATATGTATTTACCTTCAGTTTTAACGAAATCTAGGGCATTATGTTTCCATATTAAGTATCCTACACATTGTCATCAGCAGTGCAGGCACTGGTTTATAATATTAATGTCAATATAATGAGATGGATGCTACCTAAACTGTGTTACATAAGGTTGTCAATGTAGAAAGATGGATGTTACCTAAACTGTGTTATATAATATTGTCATTTTAGAAAGATGGATATTACCTTAACTATGTTAAATAATTTGTCAATGTAGAAAGATGGATGTTACCTTTACTTTGTTAATAGGATTGTCAATGTAGAGCGATGGATATTACCTAAACTGTGTTAAATAATATTGTCATCTAGCAAGATGGATGTTACCTTTACTGTGTTCAATAATACTGTCAATGTAGAAAGATGGATGTTACCTTTACTGTTTTAAATAAGATTGTCAATATAGCAAGATGGGTGTTACCTTTACTGTGTTAAATAATATTGTCAGTGTAGCCAGATGGATGATACCTTTACTGTGTTAAAAAGATTGTCAATTTAGAAAGATGAATTTTACCTTTACTGTGTTAAATAAGAGTGTCAATGTAGAAAGATGGATGTTACTTTAACTGTGTTAAATAACATTGTCAATGTAGAAAGGTGGATGTTAGTTATACATTTATGTAAATCAAAAAATAAATAAAAAATACATCAGCAATTAAAAAACATCATTTCAAAAAGAAAAGTTTGTTTTTGAATCTGACTTCTGTTTTAAGTTCATTAATTGGTGATGAAGATGCGGCTATATGGGGAGGTTTGGAGGCCGTACATTTTCATTTAGATTATCCTGAAGATATTGTGTCTTATTAATTCAGGACAAAACCTAGGCATTATGGTACCGTTCCTATATTAAGTATAAAACACATTGTCATCAGCAGTGCATGAATTGGTTTATAATATTCATGTCAATACAGCGAGACGGATGTTACCTAAACTGTGTTAAATGAGGTTGTCAGCGTAGAAAAATGGAGTTTACCTAAACTGTGTTAAATAAGGTTGTCAATGTAAACATATGGATGTTACCTTAACTATGTTAAATAAGATTGTCAATGTAGAAAGATGAATGTTATATTTACTGTGTTAAAAACGATTGTCAATGTACAAAGATGAATGTTACCTATACAGTTATTCAAGATGCCCAATGTAGAAAGATGGATGTTACCTTAATTATGTTACATAAAGTTGTCATTGTAGAAAGATGAATGTTACCTAAACTGTTTTAAATATGGTTGTCAATGTAGAAAGATGGACGTTACCTAAAATGTGTTAAATACGGTTTGTCGATGTAGATAGATCGATGTTACCTTAACTGTGATAACGTTGTCAATGTAGAAAGATGGATGTTACCTAAACTGTGTTAAATAAGGTTGTCAATATAGAAAGATGGATGTTATCAACAGGTCATGTCATCACGGGTAATTTTGATATTGTTGATAAACGTATTCTGCATTTGTTTTCGAAAGGTCCTAAATATAGATTACCTTCAACTATTGATTTTGATGCCTGTCGTGCCCAGTTCGCCCACTCCATTGAAGATTTTAGTATAAAGTGGTGTCGTAGAAAACATGCGGACCCAAACTCGCTTTCTACTTGGAAACAAGTCAATTCTTAAAATTATAGATACACCTATTAACTTTTATAATTTACTTCCTCCGAGACCTAGGTTTTCCTTTAGTAATTTAAAATCGGGAATTCAGGAATTTCATATTAAATTTGTTTTAGTTCCTGCAGATAAAGCAGCTAATAATGTAATTATTGTTTGACGCCTACATTACGTCAATGTTTTATCTCTGGAACTCGGCAGCACCAATTCGTATACTCCAGACAATTCTACTGAGGATGATGTTGTTTCCGCACATATCACTCGGTGAACCACTTTCAAGGCTGGTGTAAACGATAAGCAAAATAAACTGCCTACTATGTACTGGATGCCTAAATTACATAAAAATCCGTATAAGGCTCGCTTTATTTAGAATTCTAGTGCCCGCACCACAACAAACATCTCCAAATATTTACCTTCTTGTCTTACTGCCTTTAAAGATCACGTTAAACTATATTGTGATAAAACTTATGAAAACTCTGGGATTAATTTATTTTGGTCTAGAAAAAAATCATGACACGTTCTTGATAAATTTTTCAATAAAGGTCAAGTTTCATCAATAAGCACTTATGACTTCTCTACACTATATACAACATTACCACATCACCTTATTAAAGATAAGCTAATTTCTCTTATTCAAAAAACATTCGCTAGAGAAAATACTATATTTTTGGCATGTAATAATATTAAAGAGTCTTTTACTAACGGCAGTTTAGACAATTATACTATGTGGACTTGCTTTGAAGTTTGTGAAGCACTCATCTTCCTATTAGATAATATTTTCGTCAAGTATGGAACCACCGTTTATAGACAAATTGTTGGTATCCCAATGGTTACGAACTGTGTACCACTTGTCGCAGATTTGTTTTTATTTTGCTATGAAAGAGATTTTATGTTGAGTCTTTCACCAGATACCCAGGCAGATGTTATTGAAGCTTTTTATGACACCTCTCGGTATCTGGATGACATATTGAACATTGACAACCTTTTCTTTCCAACTATGGTTAATAATATTCATCCTAAAGAACTTCAGCTTAATAAAGCTAATATATCTGATAATAACGCTTCTTTTTCTTGATTTAGATCTCTCGATTGAAAATGGTGAAATAATTAGCAAAATCTATGACAAGAGAGATGATTTTAATTTTGACATTGTTAATTACCCCCATTTGGATGGAGATGTACCCTGAGCAACTTCTTATGGGGTATATGTGTCTCAACTTATTCGTTTTTCAAGAGCTTGTACTCGAGTTGAGGACTTTAATATTAGTAATCTTTGTATAACTAAAAAGCTACTCAATCAGGGTTACCGTTACCGTAGACTTCATAAAAGCTTTGCATTTTTTTTTTATCGTAACCCTGATCTTCTTTCCAAATATAAAAGTAATTTAAGGACTCTTCCGCGACAAGGACTATCACAACCTGACTTCTATGATGATGTGATTTATAAACTTCGTAAGATTCTTGGTCATGATCACTTTCATACTATCGTTGTTAAACTTGTTAAAAAGTTTATCAAAAGAGGTTATGACCCTATCATTTTGCAACGTACTGCATGCTTGGTGGTGGACCCTTTTACAGTTCGCCACTATGCTTTCCTCTTTAATTGTACGATGACCGGACAGGCTATGGACCCTATGATGACGCCTACCTAAAGCCCATTGGGACGGTGGCGTTTGATGTTTGTCTATGATCTTTCTTGTCGTGCCCTTAGTGGTTTATTCTCTTGTTGCTCTGGCTTCTGCCAAGTCATTGAGTACCTTCATTGTGGCTTTCTAGGCTATTGTGTTTTTGTATTATATTTGTGTTTTACTTATATTGCCTATTGATGCTGCATTGTTGGTTAGAGATTAGATCATGGCGGGGTTTTCTTTATTTACACTGTCCTGTTTTAATGGGATGACAGTAGGGTAAGTGTGAGGCTTGGTGCACCCTAGATCCATTTTAAACCCCCCAGTGGCCTACTTTGCCACTGACCGTTCCAAGGCGGTAGCCCTATTGTCAACCCATTTGTGTTTGTGATGTCGTTTGCTTTTATTATTACTTTTGTCTTCTTATCTATCACTTTGCGTGTTTGTTTCTGTGTTTTGTGGTTGACTGTCCTCTTTAAATGCTACTTTCCCTGTCCGATCTTTTTATATTTCTGTTAAACAAAATGGTCAATGTGGTAAGATGGATGTTGCCAAAACTATATTGAAAAAGGTTGTGAATGGAGAAAGATGGATGTTACCTTAACTGTGCTAAATAAGATTGTCAATGTAGATCGATGGATGTTACCTTAACTGTGTTAAAAATATTGTCAATGTAGCAGGATGGATGTTAACTTTACTGTATTAAATATGATGGATATTACCTATACTGTGTTAAATAAGATTGTCAATGTAAAAAGATGGATGTTACCTAAGCTGTGTTACCTAACGTTGTCAATGTAGAAATATGGATTTTACCTAAACTGTGTTAAATAAGGTTGTCAATGTAGAAAGATGGACGTTACCTAAAATGTGTTAAATCAGGTTTGTCAATGTAGAGAGATCGATGTTACCTTATCTGTGTTCGATAACGTTGTCAAGGTAGAAAGATAGATGTTACCTCAACTGTGTTAAATAAGGTTATCAATGTAGAAAGATGGATGTTACCTTAAGTGTGTTAAATAAGGTTGTCAATATAGAAAGATGGATGTTGTCTGAACTCTGTTAAATAAAATTATCAATGTGGGAAGATGGATGTTGCCTAAACTATATTGAACAAGGTTGTCAATGCAGAAAATGTAACCTTTACTCTTTTAAATGATATTGTCAATGTAGAAAGAACGGATGTTATCTATACTGTTATATCAGATTGTCAATGTAGCAAGATTGATGTTCGTCATATATTTATGTGAATTAGTTAAAAAATACATAATCAATTCAAAAATATGATTCAAATAAATGTTTGTTTTTTAATCTGACTTTAGGTTAAGTGCATTATTGGTGGTGTAGGTGCGGCTATTTGGGGGTGTTTGAGGCGGTACGTTTTCATTTAGATTATCATGGAGATATTGTGCATTATGGTACTGTTTCTATATTAAGTATACTTCACATTATCATCAGCTGTGCAGGAATTGGTTATAATATTCATGTCAATATAGCGAGATGGATGCTACCTACACTGTGTTAAATAAGTTTGTCAATGTAGAAAGATGGATGTTACCTACACTGTGTTGAAGAAGGTTGTCAATGTAGAAAGATGGATGTTACCTACACTGTGTTGAAGAAGGTTGTGGATGTAGATAGATGGATGTTACCCAAACTGTGTTGAAGAAGGTTGTGGATGTAGAAATATGGATGTTACCCAAACTGTGTTGAAGAAGGTTGTCGATGTAGAAAGATGGATGTTACATAAACTGTGTTGAAGAAGGTTGTGGATGTAGAAAGATGGATGTTACCCAAACTGTGTTGAAGAAGATTGTGGATGTAGAAAGATTGATGTTACCGAAACTGTGTTGAAGAAGGTTGTCGATGTGGAAAGATGGATGTTACCTACACTGTGTTGAAGAAGGTTGTGGATGTAGAAAGATGGATGTTACCCAAACTGTGTTGAAGAAGGTTGTGGATGTAGAAAGATGGATGTTACCCAAACTGTGTTGAAGAAGGTTGTCGATGTAGAAAGATGGATGTTACCTACACTGTGTTGAAGAAGGTTGTGGATGTAGAAAGATGGATGTTACACAAACTGTGTTGAAGAAGGTTGTGGATGTAGAAAGATGGATGTTACCCAAACTGTGTTGAAGAAGGTTGTGGATGTAGAAAGATGGATGTTACCCAAACTGTGTTGAAGAAGGTTGTGGATGTAGAAAGATGGATGTTACCCAAACTGTGTTGAAGAAAGTTGTGGATGTAGAAAGATGGATGTTACCCAAACTGTGTTAAAGAAGGTTGTCGATGTAGAAAGATGGATGTTACCTACACTGTGTTGAAGAAGGTTGTGGATGTAGAAAGATGGATGTTACCCAAACTGTGTTGAAGAAGGTTGTGGATGTAGAAAGATGGATGTTACCCAAACTGTGTTGAAGAAGGTTGTGGATGTAGAAAGATGGATGTTACCCAAACTGTGTTGAAGAAGGTTGTGGATGTAGAAAGATGGATGTTACCCAAACTGTGTTGAAGAAAGTTGTGGATGTAGAAAGATGGATGTTACCCAAACTGTGTTAAAGAAGGTTGTCGATGTAGAAAGATGGATGTTATCTACACTGTGTTGAAGAAGGTTGTGGATGTAGAAAGATGGATGTTACCCAAACTGTGTTGAAGAAGGTTGTGGATGTAGACAGATGTATGTTACCTACACTGTGTTGAAGAAGGTTGTGGATGTAGAAAGATTGATGTTACCTACACTGTGTTGAAGAAGGTTGTGGATGTAGAAAGATGGATGTTACCCAAACTGTATTGAAGAAGGTTGTGGATGTAGAAAGATGGATGTTACCCAAACTGTGTTGAAGAAGGTTGTTGATGTAGAAAGATGGATGTTACCCAAACTGTGTTGAAGAAAGTTGTGGATGTAGAAAGATGGATGTTACCCAAACTGTGTTAAAGAAGGTTGTCGATGTAGAAAGATGGATGTTACCTACACTGTGTTGAAGAAGGTTGTGGATGTAGAAAGATGGATGTTACCCAAACTGTGTTGAAGAAGGTTGTGGATGTAGACAGATGGATGTTACCTACACTGTGTTGAAGAAGGTTGTGGATGTAGAAAGATGGATGTTACCCAAACTGTGTTGAGGAAGGTTGTGGATGTAGAAAGATGGATGTTACCTACACTGTGTTGAAGAAGGTTGTCGATGTAGAAAGATGGATGTTACCCAAACTGTGTTGAAGAAGGTTGTGGATGTAGAAAGATGGATGTTACCCAAACTGTGTTGAAGAAGGTTGTCGATGTAGAAAGATGGATGTTATATTAACTATGTTAAACAAGTTGTGGATGTAGAAAAACGGATATTACATAATCTGTCACACTTACATTAGGTTGTCAATTTAGAAAGATGGACGCTACATATACCGTTATATTAGGTTGTCAAAAGTAACAAGATGGATGTTACCTTAATTGTGTTAAATACGATTGCCAATGTAGAAAGATGGATGTAACTTATTTAATTATCATGGAGATATTGTGCATTATGGTGCTGTTTCTATATTAAGTATACTGCACATTGTCATCAGCAGTGCAGGAACTGGTTATAATATTCATGTCAATATAGAGAGATGGATGTTACCTATTCTGTTATATGAGATTGTTAATGTAGCAAGATGGATGTTACCTATTCTGTTAAATAAAATTATCAATGTAGTAAGATCGATGTTAACTTTGTTAAATAAGTCTGCCAATGTTGTGAGGTGGATGTTAGTTATATATTTATGTAAATTAGATAAAAAGAATACATAAACAATTCAAAAATATCATTTGAAAATTCAGTAATTGATGATGAAGTTGCTTCTGTTTGGAGAGGTTTGGAGGCCACACATCTTCCTTTAGATTATCCTGAAGATAGTGTGTCTTCTTGATTCTGGACAAAACCTAGACATTATGGTACTGTTCCTATATTAAGTATAAAACACATTGTCATCAGCAGTGCAGGAATTAGTTCATAATATTAATGTCAATATAGCGAGATGGATGTTACCTAAACTGTGTTAAATAAGGTTGTGAATATAGAAAGATGGATGTTACCTTAAATGTGTTAAATGAGGTTGTTAGCGTAGAAAAATGGCTGTTACCTAAACTGTGTTAAATAATGTTGTCAATGTAAAAATATGGATGTTACCTTAATTATGTTAAATAAGATTGTCAATGTAGAAAGATGGATGTTACCTTTACTGTGTTAAAAAAGATTGTCAAAGTACAAAGATGGATATTACCTATACCGTTATTCAAGATTGTCAATGTAGCAAGATGAATATTAACTTAACTATGTTAAATAAGGTGTCCAATGTAGAAAGATGGATGTTACCTTAAATATGTTAAATAAGGTTGTCAATGTAAAAAGATATATGTTTCCTAAACTGTGTTACATAAAGTTGTCAATATAGAAAGATGGACTTTACCTATAATGTGTTAAATAAGGTTGTCAATGTAGAGAGATCGATGTCACCTTAACTGTGTTTGATAACGTTGTCAATGTAGAAAGATGGATGTTACCTAAACTGTGTTAAATAAGGTTAACAATATAGAAAGATGGATGTTATCTGAACTCCGCTAAATAAAATTGTCAATGTAGCAAGATGTATGTTACCTTAACTATGTTAAATAAGGTGTCCAATGTGGAAAGATGGATGTTACCTTAAATATGTTTAATAAGATTGTTAATGTAACAAGATATATGTTTCCTAAACTGTGTTACTTAAAGTTGTCAATATAGAAAGATGGATGTTGCTTAAACTGTATTAAACAAGGCTGTCAATGCAGAAAGATGGATGTTACATAAGATTGTAAATGTAGAACGACGGGTGTTACCTTAACTGTGTTAACAATAGTATCAATGTAAAAAGATTGATGTTACCTAAACTGTGCTAAATAAGATATACAATGTATAAGGATGGATCTTTCTTTTAACTGTGATTAAGCATATTGCCAATGGAGCAATATGGATGTTACCTTTATTGTTTTAAATAATATTGTCAATGTAGCAAGATGGATGCTATCTTTACTGTGTTAAAAACGATTGTCAATGTAGAAATATGCATGTGACGTAAACATTGTTAAATAAGATTTTCAATGTAGACGATGTTATCTAAATTGTGTTGAATAAGGTTATCAATGTAGAAAGATGGACGTAACCTTAAGTATGTTAAATAAGATTGTCAATGTAGAAAGATTGATGTTATCTGTAATGTTATATTAGATTGTCAATGTAGCAAGATTGATATTAGTGAAATATTCAGAAAAATAGTTAATCAATTCAAAAATATCTTTTAAAAAAAACGTTGTTTTTGAATTTGACTTTAGGTTAAGTTCATTAATTGGTGAAAATGAAAACGTACCGCCTCAAACATCCCCAAATAGCCGCACCGGCTATTTGGGGATGTTTGAGGCACCGGCTATTTGGGGATGTTTGAGGCGGTACGTTTTCATTTTGATTCTTGTAAAAACCTAGGCATTATGGTACTGTTTCTATATTAAGTATACTACACATTGTCATCAGCAGTGCAGGAATTGGTTATAATATTCATGTCCATATAGCGAGATGGATGTTACCTAAACTGTGTTAAATAAGTTTGTCAATGTAGAAAGCTGGAAGATACCTAAACAGTGTTAAATTAGGTTATCAATGTAGAAATATGGATGTTACCTAAACTGTGTTAAATAAGTTTGTCAATGTAGAAAGATGGAAGTTACCTAAACAGTGTTAAATAAGGTTGTCGATGTAGAAAGATGGATGTTACCTAAACTGTGTTAAATAAGGTTGTCAATGTAGGAAGATGGATGTTACCAAAACCGTTATTTAAGATTGTCAGTGTGTCAATATGGATGTTACCTAAGACTATGTTAAATAACATTGTCAAAGTGGAAATATGGACGGTATATTGAATATGTTAAATAAGATGTTCAATGTAGAAAGATGGATCTTACCTACACGGTTATATAATATTGTCAATGTAGAAAGATGGATGTTACCGTAATTGTGTTAAATAATGTTGTCAATGTAGAAAGGTGGAAGTTAACTCTGTTATATAAGATTGTCAATGTAGAAAGATGGATGTTACCTAAACTGTGTTAAATAAGGTTGTCAGTATAGACAGATGGATGTTACCTAAACTGTGTTGTATAAGATTGCCAATGTCGAACGATGGATATTACCTAAACTGTGTTAAATAGTAATGTCAATTTAGCAAGATGTATGTTACCTTCCTTTACTGTGTTAAAAAAGATTCTTAATGTAGACAGGTGGATGTTACCTAAAGTGTGTTAAATAAGTTTGCCAATGCTGAACGATGTATGTTACCAAACCTGTGCTTAATATGATTGTCAATGTAGAAAGATGGAGTTTACATAAACCGTGTTAAATAAGGTTGTCAATTTAGAATGATTGATGTTACCTTTACTGTGTTAAATAAGGTTGTCAATGTAGAAAGATGGATGTTACATTAACTACGTTAAACAAGTTGCCAATGTACAAATACGGATATTACCTAAACTGTAACAGTTAAATTAGGTTGTCAGTTTAGAAAGATGGATGCTACCTTAACTGTGTTTAATAAGATTGTCAATGTAGAAAGATGGCTGTTACATATACTGTTATATAATATTGTCAAAAGTAGCAAGATGGGTGTTACCTTAACTGTGTTAAATAAGATTGTCAATGTAGGGAGAAGGAGGTTGCCTTAACTATGTTAAGTAAGATTTTCAATGTAGAAAGATGGATGTTACCTTAACTATGTTAAATAAAATTATCAATGTAGAGAGATGGATGTTACCTATTCTGTTATATAAGATGTTCAATGTAGCAAGATGGATGTTTCCTTAACTGTGTTAAATAACATTGTCAATGTAGAAAGATCGATGTTAACTTTGTTAAACAAGTCTGTCAATATAGCAAGGTGAATGTTAGTTATATATTTATGTAAATCAGATAAAAGAAATACATAAACAATACAAAAATATCATTTCAAAATTCATTAATTGTTGATGAAGATGCGGCTATTCGGGGAGGTTTGGAGGCCACACATTTTCCTTTAGATTATCCTGAAGATATTGAGTTTTCTTGATTCTGGCCAAAACCTAGGCATTATGGTACTGTTCCTATATTAAGTATAAAACACATTGTCATCAGCAGTGCAGGTATTGGTTTATAATATTCTTGTCAATATAGCGAGATGAATGTTACCTAAACTGTTATAAATGAGATTGTGAAAGTAGAAAGTAGAAAGATGGATGTTACCTAAACCGTGTTAAAAAGGTTGTCATTGTAGAAAGATGGATGTTACCTTAACTGTGTTAAATGTGGTTGTCAGCGTAGAAACGGCTGTTACCTAAACTGTGTTAAATAATGTTGTCAATGTAAAACATATGGATGTTACCTTGACTATTTTAAATAAGATTGTCAATGTACAAAGGTGGATGTTACCTATAAAGATTTAAAGATTGTAAATGTAGCAAGATTAATGTTACCTTAAATATGTTAAATAAGATTGTCAATGTAAAAAGATGGATGCTACCTAAACTCTGTTACATAAAGTTGTCAAAGTAGAAAGATGGATGTTACCTAAACTGTGTTAAATAAGGTTGTCAATGTAGAATGATGGACTTACCTAAAATGTGTTAAATAAGGTTGTCAATGAAGAGAGATCGATGTTACCTTAACTGTGTTTGATAACGTTGTCAATGTAGAAAGATGGATGTTACGTGAACTGTTTTAAATAATGCTGTCAATATAGAAAGTTGGATGTTATCTGATCTCTGTTAAATAAAATCGTCAATGTTGTAAGATGGATGTAGCCTAAACTGTATTGAACAAGGTTGTCAATTCAGAAAGATGGATGTTACCTTAACTGTGTCAATGTGTCAATAAGAGTGTCAATGTAGAACGACGGATGTTACATACAATGTGTTAAAAATATAGTCAATGTAGCAGGATGGATGTTACCTTTACTGTGTTAAATACGATGGATATTACCTATACTGTGTTAAATAATATTGTCAATGTAAAAAGATGGATGTTACCTATATTTTGCTAAATAAGATATTCAATGTAGAAGGATGGATATTGCTTTAACTGTGATTAATAATATTACCAATGTAGCAGGATGGATATTACCGTTACTGTTTTAAATAATATTGTCATTGTAGAAAGATGCATGTTACGTAAACTTTGTTTAATAATATTTTCGATATAGGCGATGTTACCTGAACTTTGTTAAATAAGATTGTCAATGTAGAAAGATGGACGTTACCTTAACTATGTTAAATACGATTGTCAATGTAGAAAAATGGATGGTATCTATATTGTTATATCAGATTGTCAATGTAGCAAGATTGATGTTAGTTATATATTTATGTCAATTAGTTAGAACAAATACATAATCAATTCAAAAATATCATTTAAAAAAATAATATTTTTTTTGAATTTGACTTTAAGTTCATTAATTGGTGGTGAAGGTGCGGCTATATGGGGTTGTTTGAGGCGGTACGTTTTCATTTTGATTGTTGTCAAACCTAGGCATTATGGTACTGTTTCTATATTAAGTATACTACACATTGTCATCAGCAGTGCAGGAATGGGTTATAATATTCATGTCAATATCGCGATATGGATGTTACCTAAACTGTGTTAAATAAGTTTGTCAATGTAGAAAGCTGAATGTTACCTAAACTGTGTTAAATTAGGTTGTCAATGTAGAAAGATGGATGTTACCTAAACTGTGTTAAATAAGGTTGTCAATTTTGAAATATGGATGTTACCTTAAAGGGAATGTAGCGACACCGCCAAACAAGCTCTGTTATTGAGAGTTCTGAAAATCTTGGGAAAAGGTGAAAGAATTACCAAAATCGGATGATATACAAAAAAAGCATGACCTTTTAAAAGTTGTTCTAAAACGAATATGGGAGCCGCCATTTTAAGAAATATGACGTCATAGTTCCATATAACCATATATGAAATATCGATAAATAGCATTTAAAACGAAGAAAATCACTGCAAATATCTGTGTCGCTACATTCCCCTTAACTATGTTAAATAAGATTGGCTATGTAAAAAAATGGCTGTTACCTATACTGTTATATAAGGTTGTCAAAAGTAGCAATTTATGTTACCTTAAATAAGATTGTCAGTGTTATGAGATGGATGTTACCAAAACCGTTATTTAGGATTGTCAGTGTGTCAAGATGGATGTTACCTAAGACTATGTTAAAAGAGTATGATAATGGACCTCTGGATGAGACTGTTCATGAGCGGTAGTGAAATATGTTAGCTAGCGCTCACGCCCTCTAGCCCCGGGTTGAGCAGAACTCAATATTCATAAAAATCAACAGTACAGAATTTTAACCATCCCGAAGATGGCAAGCATATGGCGGTGGATATGTCAATATTTTATCTTTATTTCATCCCCTATATCCAGCGGCGTATGGTCCCAGGATCTAATAAAATGGTATGCCCCGAAGAGCGAAATAAACAAAAAGGAATTTAGTTCGGAGCAGCGGTTATGAAGCCTGCGTATCACAAGTAACAGCCAAAAGACTAAATTAAAAGGCAGACAACATATTCTATGAGTTGTTAAACAATACCCAGAGCCTTTTATCGGCCTGAGTAGTGGAATCACCGAATCGACAATTAAGTAAGAAAACAAAATAAATTGAAAATGTACCACCGATCACTAAATATAAGTATCGGGCTCAGCGATCTCCAAAGATCGAATGAATAACAGAACAGTACTGATTGCAAGCGTGGGGAGACGTTTTACTGCCGCCACACTGCACAAGCAACGCCACTGTGCTATAAAAAAGAGTATGATAATGGACCTTGTACTCGAGTTGAGGACTTTATTATTCGTAATCTTTGTAGAAATAAAAAGCTACTCAATCAGGGTTACCGTTACAATAAACTTCGTAAAACCTTTGCAAAATCTTATTATCGTAACCCTGATCTTCTTTCCAAATATAAAAGTAATTTAAGGACTCTTCCGCGACAAGGACTATTACAACCTAACTTCTATGGTGATGTGATTTATAAACTTCGTAAGATTCTTGGTCATGATCACTTTCATACTATCTTTGCTAAACGTTTACTAAAAGATGCTATGACCCTATCGTTTTTCAACGTACTGCATGCTTGGTGGTGGACCCTTTTACAGTTCGCCACTATGCTTTCCTCTGTAATTGTACGATGACCGGACAGGCTGTGGACCCTATGATGACGCCTACCTAAAGCCCATTGGGATGGTGGAGTTTGATGTTTGTCTATGATCTTTCTTGTCGTGCCCTTAGTGGTTTATTCTCTTGTTGCTCTGGCTTCTGTCATGTCACTGAGTACCTTCATTGTGGCTTTCTAGGCTATTGTGTTTTTGTATTATATTTACACGAGCACTTATATTGCCTATTGATGCTGCCTTGTTGGTTAGAGATTAGATCATGGCGGGGATTTCTTTATTTACACTGTCCTTTTTTAATGGGATGACAGTATGGTAAGTGTGAGGCTTGGTGCACCCTAGAACCGGTTTAATCCCCCAGTGGCCTGCTTTGCCACTGACCGTTCCAAGGCGGTGGCCCTATTGTCAACCCTTTTGTGTTTGTGGTGTCGTATGCATTTGTTGTTGCCTTTGCCTTCTTTTTTTGTCTATTTGCGTGTTTGCTTCTGTGTTTTGTGGTTGACTGTCCTCCTTGAATGCTACTTTCCCTTGTAACACTACAGCCTTGCCACCGTACTTAACCTAACAGTTACAAATGTAACACAATTGTATTCAAGTACATCCCTGTTAATCCCTCTTATAACTAATCATGCAATGGGAGATTCCTAGTACTTTCAGGTTGTTGTTGGCTAATCATCTGAACTTAACACCAGTTATTGTTTACCTTTTCTAAACTATGCACTCTGGGAATTAAGAGGTATTGCCTTATTAGTGGAGACCATTCGCCGAAAGGTCTTGTGGGTAATTTATGCATACAATGAGGTAATCACCATGGCGTTAACCTGTAGCTACATAGGTCGATGTCCATATGTGAGGCATGACTAACTGCCGAAAAGCAGTATGGGTAATCTTCAAGTATAATACTGAGCGCACGGAAAGTCTTGTAGAGAGTCTGGGGCCGGTGGTTAAAGAGTGAAGAGTCAGTCTATCGTGTAAGATGGATCCCTGCAGTCTAAGACAGGGTGTGGGATAAGTTAAACTATACTATGTAAGCCAGTATAGTAGGGCAGTCATCGTTACATACTAATTTGAGGATTTGGACATTTGAAAGTTTCTAAATACTATTATACTTTGTGAACCTAAAAAAAAAAGAGTATGACAATGGACCTTTGGAAACGGCCGAGCACGACACATACGAAATATTGCAGTCTCGGTTTGATTGAGGCTGTTCATGAGCGGTAGTCAAATATGCTAGCTACCGCTCACGCCCTCTAGCCCCGGTTGAGCAGAACTCAATATTCATAAAATCAATAGTACACAATTTTAACCATCCCGAAGATGGCATGCCTACGGCGGTGGACATGGAGTTATATGCTTCCCCATGTCGTACGGCGTAAGGTCCCAGTATCTAATAAAATTAAATGCCCCGAAGAGCGAAATAAACATAATGGAATTTAGTTGGAAGCAGCGGTAATGAAGCCTGCGTATCACAAGTAACAGTCAAAAGACTAAATTAAAAAGCAGACAACATATCCTATAAGTGGTTAAACAATACCCAGAGCCTTTTATCGGCCGGAGTAGTGGAACCACCGAATCAAACATTAAGTAAGAAAACAAAAGAAATTGAAAATGTACCACCGATAACTTTAATAATAGGGACTATTTAAGTAATAAACAAATGGACGTACTAGAAAACCACTATACGAAACGGATATGCGTATACATATAACAGGATGTTCATAGCGTATTATGAATGTTTAATTATTCGGACTGTTTTATATTTACCAATAAATTATGGAAATCACAACGCGAAGTCCTGACCTTGTTATTATATGTACCAAGCATAGCATACAACCCCGTAGTGCTACACCCTGTCCGATCTTTTATATTTCTTTGGAAACGGCCGAGCACGACACATACGAACTATTGCAGTCTCGGTTTGATTGAGACTGTTCATGAGCGGTAGTGAAATATGTTATCTACCGCTCACGTCCTCTAGCCCCGGGCCGAGCATAACTCAATATTCATGTCAATGTAGAAATATAGATGTTACATTTACTATTTTAAATAAAATTATTAATGTAGAAATATGGATTTTACATAAACGCTGTTATATAACATTGTCATTGTGGAACGATGGTATTACCTTAACTGTGTAAATAATAATGTCAACGTAGCAAGATGGATGTTAAATAAGTATGTCAATGTAGCAAGATGGATGTTAGTTATATATTTATGTAGTTTAGATAATAAAAACACATAATCAATTCAAAAACGTCATTTCTATAAAAAAAGGTTTGCTTTTGAATCTGACTTCAATATAAGTTTATTAATTGGTGGTGAGGTCAGGCTAATTGGGGAAGTTTGGAAGCCTTTCATTGTCCTGTAGATTATCATGAAGATATTGTTTCTTCGAATCTTGATTCTTGACTAAACCTAGACATTATGGATATATTTTATTTCACATATACTACATATTGTCATCAGCAGTGCAGGAATTGGTTTATAATATTCATGTCAATGTAGAAAGATGGGTGTTACGTAAACTGTGTTAAATAAGGCTGCCAATGCTGTCAATGTAGAAAGATGGATGTTACATAAACTGTGTTAAATAGGGTTATCATTGTAGAAAGATGTATGTTACTTTAACTATGTTTAATAAGATTTTTAAGTAGAACGATGGATGTTACCTTAGCTGTGTTAAATAATATAATATTGTCAATGTAGCAAGATATATGTTCAATTTACTGTGTTTAAAAAGACTGTCAATGTAGAAAGATGGATGCTACCTAAACTGTATTAAATATGGTTGTCAATGTAAAACGATGGATGTTTCCTAAACTGTGTTATATAAGTTTGCTAATGTAGAGCGATGGATTTAATCTAAACTGTTAAATAAGGTTGTAAATTTAGAAAGATGGATATTTCCTAAACTGTTATATAAGATTGTCAATGTAGCAAGATGGATGTTACCTTAACTATGTTAAATAAGATTGTCAATGTAGAAAGATGGATGTTAACTGTGTTAAATATACGTCAGTGTATCAAGATCGATGTTAGTTATATATTTATGTAAATTAGATGGAAAATAATAATACATAATCAATTCAAAAACATCATTTATTAGCACAATTTGCTTTTGAATTTGTTTTCACTTGAAGTACATTAATTGGTGGTGATAATGCAGCTATCTGGGGAGGTTTGAAGGTTGTAAATGTTCCTTTAGATTATCATGAACATATTGTTTCATCCAATCTTGACAAAACCTATGCATAATGGTACTGTTTCTATTTTAAGTATACTACATATTGTCATCAGCAGTGTAGGCATTGGTTTATAATATTCATGTCAATATAGCGAGATGGATGTTACCTAAACTGTGCTAAATAAGGTTGTCAGTGTGGAAAGATGAATGTTTAATAAACTGTGTTAAATAAGGCTGTCAATGTAGAAATATTGATGTTATCTAAACTGTGTTAAATAAGGTTGTCAATGTAGAAAGATGGATTTTACCTGAAATATGTTATATAATATTGTCAATGTGGAACTATGGATGTTACCTTAATTGTGTTAAATAAAGTTTTCAATGCAAAAATATGGATGCTAACTTTGTTATATATGTTTGTCAATGTAGAAAGATGGATGTCACCTAAAGTGTGTTAAACAGAGTTGTAAACGTAGAGAGATCGATGCTTCCTTAACTGTGTTTTATAACGTTGTCAATGTAGAAAGATGGATGTTACCTATACTGTCTTTTATAAGGTTGTCAATGTAGAATGATGGATGTTACTTCATGGTTGACAATAGGGCTACCACCTTGGAACGGTCAGTGGCAAAGTAGGCCACTGGGGGTTTAAACCGGTTCTAGGGTGCACCAAACCTCACACTTACCCTACTGTCATCCTATTAAAACAGGACAGTGCAAATCCTCGCCATGATCTAATCTCAAACCAACAATGCAGCATCAATAGGCAATATAAGTAAAACACAAATATGCTCGTGTAAATATAATACAAAAAAACAATAGCCTAGAAAGCCACAATGTACAAGGTACTCAGTGACTTGGTAGAAGCCAGAGCAACAAGAGAATAAACCATTAAGGGCACGACAAGAAAGATCATAGACAAACATCAAACGCCACCGTCCCAATGGGCTTTAGGTAGGCGTCATCATAGGGTCCACAGCCTGTCCGGTCATCGTACAAATAAAGAGGAAAGCATAGTGGCGAACTGTAAAAGGGTCCACCACCAAGCATGCAGTACGTTGCAAAACGATAGGGTCATAACCTCTTTTGATAAACTTTTTAACACGTTTAACAAAGATAGTATGAAAGTGATCATGACCAAGAATCTGACGAAATTTATAAATCACTTCACCATGGAAGTCATGTTTTGATAGTCCTTGTCGCAGAAGAGTCCCCTTATATTACTTTTATATTTGGAAAGAAGATCAGGGTTACGATAATAGAATTTTGCAAAGGTTTTACGAAGTTTATGGTAACGGTAACCCTGATTGAGTAGCTTTTGATTTATACAAAGATTACGAATATTAAAGTCCTCAACTCGTGTACAAGCTCTTAATAAGTTGAGACACATACACCCAATAAGAAGTTGCTCGGGGAACATCCCCATCCAAGAGGGGATAATTAACAATGCCAAATTTAAAATCATCTCTCTTGTCATAGATTTTGCTAATTATTTCACCATTTTCAGTCGAGAGATCTAAATCAAGAAAAGACGCGTTATTATCAGATATATTAGCTTTGTTAAGCTGAAGTTCTTTAGGATAAATATTATTAACCATAGTTGGAAAGAAAGGGTTGTCAATGTTCAATATGTCATCCAGATACCGAGAGGTAAAGGCTTCAATAACATTTGCCTGGGTATCTGGTAAAAGACTCAACATGAAATCATGAAGATATTGTGTCTCCCAATCTTGATTCTTGACGAAACCTAGGCATTATGGTACTGTTTCTATATAAAGTATACTACACATTGTCATCAGCAGTGCATTAATTGATTAATAATATTCATGTCAATGTAGAACCATGGATGGTACCTTAACTGTGTTAAATAAGGTTGTCAATGTAGAAAGATGAATGTTTAATAAACTGTGTTAAATAAGGCTGTCAATGTAGAAATATTGATGTTATCTAAACTGTGTTAAATAAGGTTGTCAATGTAGAAAGATGGATGTTACCTTAAGTATGTTAAATATGATTGTTCAATGTAGAAATATGGAGGTTACCTCCACTGTTAGATACGATTGTCAATATAGAAATATGGATGTTACCTTAATTGTGTTAAATAAGATTGCAATGTAGAAAGATGGATGTTACCGTAACTATGTTAAATACGATTGACAATGTAGAAAGATGGATCTTACCTACACTGTTATATACAATTGTCAATAAAGCTAGTTGGATGTTACATTAACTGCGTTAAATAAGATTGTCAATGTAGGAAGTTGGATCTTACCTTCTCTATGTTAAATAAGATTGTCAATGTAGAAAATTGGATGTTACCATAACTATGTTAAATAAGATTTTCAATGTAGAAAGATAGTTCTTACCTACACCGTTATATAAGATTGTCAATGTAGAAAGATCGATGCTAACATAACTGTGTTAAATAAGATTATCAATGTAGACAGGTGGATGTTACCTATACTATCAAATAAGATTGTCGATGTAGAACGATGGATGTTACCTATACTGTTACTTAAGATTGTCAATGTAGCAGGATGGATGTTACCTTAACTATGTTTAATAAGGTTGTCAATGAGGAAAGATGGATGTTAACTGTGTTATATAAGCCATTGATGTAGAAAGAAAGATGTTACCTGGAATCTGTTAAATATGATTGTCAGTGTAGCAAGATGGATGTTACCTTAGCTGTGCTTTATTAGGTTGTCAATGTAGAATTCCTACTCTTCTTCAACACCCATGAAACTGTCATATTTGTGTGGCAGTGTCGTCTTATAGCTGCACTTCCAAAGAAAGATGGATGTTACCTACACTGTGTTTTATAAGTTTGCCAATGTAGAAAGATGGATGTTACCTTAACTGTGTTTTATATAGTTGTCATTGTAGAAAGATAGACGTTACCTAATCTGTGTTTTATTAGGTTGTCAATGTAGAAAGATGGATGTTACCTTAACTATGTTTAATAAAGTTTTCAGTGAGGAAAGATGGATGTTAACTGTGTTATATAAGATATTGATGTAGAAAGGTAGATATTACCTGAAATCTGTTAAAATAAGATTATCAATGTAGCAAGATGGATGTTACCTTAACTGTGTTTTATATAGTTGTCATTGTAGAAAGATAGACCTTACCTAATCTGTGTTTTATAAGGTTGTCAATGAAGAAAGATGGAAGTTACCTTAACTATGTGTAATAAGGTTGTCAATGAATGTTAACTGCGTTATATAAGATATTGATGTAGAAACCTGAAATCTGTTAAATAAGTTTGTCAATGTAGCAAGATGGATATTACCTGAACTATGTTAAATAATATCGTCAATGTAGAAAGATGGATGTAACCTTAACTATGTTAACTAATATTGTCAACGTAGAAAGATGGATGCTACCTTATCTATGTTAAATACGATTGTCAATGTAAAAAGACCTTAACTATATTAAATAAATAAGCTTTCATACTATGAGGTAGTGTCATGTTTGTCATACTGGCATACTTGTACTATTAAGTAGAGTCTTGTTTGTTATACTGGCATACTTGTACTATCAGGTAGAGTCATGTTTGTGATACTGGCACACTTGTACTATCAGGTAGCGTCATGTTTTGGAGTCATGTTTGTGATACTGGCATACTTGTACTTTCAGGTAGAGTCATGTTTGTGATACTGGCATACTTGTACTTTCAGGTAGAGTCATGTTTGTGATACTGGCATATTTGTACTTTCAGGTAGAGTCATGTTTGTGATACTTGCATATTTGTACTTTCAGGTAGAGTCATGTTTGTGATACTGGCATATTTGTACTTTCAGGTAGAGTCATGTTTGTTATACTGGCATATATGTACTTTCAGGTAGAGTCATGTTTGTTATACTGGCATATTTGTACTTTCAGGTAGAGTCATGTTTGTTATACTGGCATATTTGTACTTTCAGGTAGAGTCATGTTTGTTATACTGGCATATTTGTACTTTCAGGTAGAGTCATGTTTGTGATACTGGCATATTTGTACTTTCAGGTAGAGTCATGTTTGTTATACTGGCATATTTGTACTTTCAGGTAGAGTCATGTTTGTTATACTGGCATATTTGTACTTTCAGGTAGAGTCATGTTTGTGATACTGGCATATTTGTACTTTCAGGTAGAGTCATGTTTGTGATACTGGCATATTTGTACTTTCAGGTAGAGTCATGTTTGTTATACTGGCATATTTGTACTTTCAGGTAGAGTCATGTTTGTTATACTGGCATACTTGTACTTTCAGGTAGAGTCATGTTTGTGATACTGGCATATTTGTACTTTCAGGTAGAGTCATGTTTGTGATACTGGCATATTTGTACTTTCAGGTAGAGTCATGTTTGTTATACTGGCATATTTGTACTTTCAGGTAGAGTCATGTTTGTGATACTGGCATATTTGTACTTTCAGGTAGAGTCATGTTTGTTATACTGGCATATTTGTACTTTCAGGTAGAGTCATGTTTGTTATTCTGGCATATTTGTACTTTCAGGTAGAGTCATGTTTGTTATACTGGCATATTTGTACTTTCAGGTAGAGTCATGTTTGTGATACTGGCATATTTGTACTTTCAGGTAGAGTCATGTTTGTGATACTGGCATATTTGTACTTTCAGGTAGAGTCATGTTTGTTATACTGGCATATTTGTACTTTCAGGTAGAGTCATGTTTGTGATACTGGCATACTTGTACTATCAGTTAGAGTCATGTTTGTGATACTGGCATACTTGTACTATCAGGTAGAGTCATGTTTGTTATACTGACATATTTGTACTATCAGGCAGAGTCATGTTTGTTATACTGGCATACTTGTACTTTCAGGTAGAGTCATGTTTGTTATACTGACATATTTGTACTTTCAGGTAGAGTCATGTTTGTGATACTGACATATTTGTACTTTCAGGTAGAGTCATGTTTGTTATACTGACATATTTGTACTTTCAGGTAGAGTCATGTTTGTTATACCGGCATACTTGTACTTTCAGGTAGAGTCATGTTTGTTATACCGGCATACTTGTACTTTCAGGTAGAGTCATGTTTGTTATACTGACATATTTGTACTATCAGGCAGAGTCATGTTTGTTATACTGGCATATTTGTACTATCAGGCAGAGTCATGTTTGTTATACTGACATATTTGTACTATCAGGCAGAGTCATGTTTGTTATACCGGCATACTTGTACTATCAGTTAGAGTCATGTTTGTTATACTGACATATTTGTACTATCAGGCAGAGTCATGTTTGTTATACTTTCTGTCATAACTATATTATACTACAATTGTCAGAAATAGTTTACGACTGATTAACTAATATATTATCTATACAAATAAACTTTATCAAGCAATGTGTTTTTTAAGAAAACTTCTAATGTAAAACGATTATCATAGAAAAAGTAAATGTATGCTTTTTATTATATGTATAATAAGTTGTTATAGAGAGGCTTATGGCTACAGGGGGATGTCATTGGTATATAATTATTTGGTATCGGATATTTGTATATCCCACTTAGCTGCAGCAACACATGCACTTGTATTATAACATACATTTTAAGCATTAGTTTCAATTAATAATACACCCGCACTATATAGCCTAGTTTAAAATGTGGGGGTGGTGGTATTTCACAGTTTAGCAGTTATTTCCCGAATTGGTCCCGTTACACTCCCTTATAATAATATATAAAAGTGTTGAATCAGTGGGGGGAGGGGTGGGGGTGGTTGGGGTACTGTGACAATAATGCCTAAGCGCAATAGATCAGTAAGATCATAGCATCGAGTTGATCCTTGTGTTTATGATGTCAGTGAAGTTAGCTTCAGGTCGTCATTAAATTTAATCGATATACTGATACATCTGATATGTGAAATAGTTTGCTTTCTCCAAGTACCTGGAAGACTTGTCTACTAATTAAGTTGTTTTATTAAAGATGAGAATGAAATGAGAATAAGAACTAAAATACCCTTCAGAAATATCTTAGGCTGATGACAAACTAGACCCAATCAGAGTTGTTATAGTAACACGTTTATTATAAGAGCTATGGTCCATTTGTTGTTTGTTAGGTTCCTGTCTTCTACAAAACATCCAACATTCTTAAAGACCTACTTGGTAACACGTTTATTATAAGAGCTATGGTCCATTTGTTGTTTGTTAGATTCCTGTCTTCTACAAAACATCCAACATTCTCAAAGACCTACTTGGTAACACGTTTATTATAAGGGCTATGGACCATTTGTTGTTTGTTATGTTCCTTTTGGTCTTTAACTCACCTATCCCATAGAAATCGATTACTGTTTAGGGAATTACCAGGCTGAAGTTTTCGAACAGTTCAACATTCTGGATGAAAGTTTTATTGTAATGTAATTATGTAATGGTGTGTTTATAGGGATCTGATGATTTGGCCTTGAGAGTTACAGGCGTCTGTGTTAATAATCCTCTATCGTTTAGTATTCCTCTCCATTTTGTATTTGTTTCCCCTTTTATAAAAATCAAATTGGGCGTCCGTGGACGAGTGGTTAGTCTCTGATTTAAAATCATTTGCCCCTCACCGCTGTGGGTTCGATCCGTCATGGGCCTAGGAATCTTTATCTGACGAAGCTATCCAGCTGGCTAGCGGAACGTCTGTGGTTCTACACAGGTGCCCGTCCGTGTACGAATATTGCAAGGGAGGGGCAACTGGGGTCTTCACCAATGGAAGCTGGAAAAGTCGCCATATGACCTCAGCTGTTGGTGCGATTATAACATCCAAGTCAATTCAATTATACTAATCAAACTAATCAGTGGAATTTACACAGACCATGAGTGTATCCGGAATAATAATTTCCCAGATATCAGTACATGCAAGAAGTCAATGTTGATCTTGGGTGTTACAGTTTTTGGGATTTGTCTTGAAACAGATATAAAAGCGTATGAAAAGTGTATTTTTAGCTCACCTGAGCCGAAGGCTCAAATGTGATCTATTGGGATCACGCTTCGTCTGTCGTAAAGTTTACATATAGGTACACAACTACGTATAATTAAATGTGTTACGTGCTTTTTTTACAAACTTAGTTACATTTTGAATCTTTTTATGTTTCTTACTTTGCATCAATTCAATAAATTTAATAACACTAGGGTTTCGATAATAATACGCCTTAATATAAAGTTGGCGAATATGCTCATATACGGGACAAATTAAAATAAAATGATATTCGTCTCCTATGTCATTAGAATTACAAATATTACAATATCGTTGACCTCTATCAGTTCTATTTTGAGTGTATCTGCTGGTCTTATCTATATTATCTTATCTTATATTTGTCACAGGGCTAGATAAATATGCAGCCAGACCGGGGCTCGAACCCGGGACCCTTGGACTACCGTTCCGATGCTCTACCGACTGAGCTAGCCGGCCGGACAATGCTACATCAATCTACCTGTTAGATATCCATAAACCGTGACACACTCCCCCTACAGACTGAAATTCGTCCTCGAATTTCCATGGGTACAGAGAATCATTTCTAATGTTTCTCGGAGTTTACTCAGTCACGGTCCCCCGTTGGGCGCCAAATGTCACAGGGCTAGATAAATGTGCAGCCAGACCGGGGCTCGAACCCGGGACCCTCGGACTACCGTTCCGATGCTCTACCGACTGAGCTAGCCGGCCGGCCAATGCTACATCAATCTACCTGTTAGATATCCATAAACCGTAACATATTTTCCCATCCTATAACCAAATACACACTTACTGGGCATGCACAGATGGATTCAACCTTCCAGGCAACATCAGATTCGGGGTCCGACCGCAGCCCTGGGGAAATTGCCTTTGAATCATAACTTGAAAACCGTTGATATCCCGCCCTTATATAACCTTATATAGTATGAACAGAAGGATACAACCATCCAGCCACCTTTTTTGTTGTTGTGATAAACTGTTTTATTTCATCAACTAATACATAACATGATTTACAAATCAGTACATATAAAACACGTTAAAACATGATATGTAAGTGTATTACTGACATTATAGTTTATTTACTCCAGCCAGCTTTTGCCCCTGGGCCCATCCACAGCCTTGGAGACATAAGCTCTAAGTCTTGGTCATAATTCTGTTATGAAATTATAAGCTTGTTTGACATTTCTTTCATATCTGCAAAGACCATCAGGTGAGCTATACTGGGCCATGTTGTTATTTGTTATAACCTATTTATCGCATGACTGAGAATACCTTCTATCGTCCAAAGTCGTATGATATATTCAATACAGGAAAACGAAAGAGTACTGATATTTCGTATAACGGCACACTTTTCAAAAAGTGTGCCGTTATACCAGATATCACACAAGGGAGCGTGGCCATCGATAAAACAGTTATAGAATATCCAACTTGGTGTTAGACGCATATATCATGAAAATATCTCGGCTTGCGCCTCGATATATTTCATGATATATGCTCGTAACACATCGTTGAACATTCTATAACTAATACGTGCAACACTTATTTAACAGACGATATTTACTGTTTAAATATATGCCATTGATTATTCTCGGCTCCGCTGTTATGTGCAGTGTTGTTCCATTAATTGTGTCAATGGATATAATCGACCCGTGTTCTATAAGCGTTTCCTGAGGAACATATTTATGTTCCCGGATGAAATATCGCATTACAGGTAATAAATGCTTTCAAGTTCGATCAATGAAGACGGTATTCATTTAAATTTGATTCTGTCAGAATACAAGTGGAAAATGAATTAATGGTCGGTTGGTCGGTCGATCAGTCGTCACCTATAGTAATTTACCATAAAAAGAAAATAAGAAAGAAAAAAACATAGCAAGGTAAAATAACTCGCATGTCACCAATATCTGAATTGTCACATGTATTAACATACCGATGTGTGCCTACTTTCAGGTGGAGCGATTCCTTTTTTATTTAGCTCGACTTTCTTTTAACAATTACTCAATATCGATATGTATAAGAAGGGCACGTATAACCGATATACAGATATATCTCTTATTATTCATCTTAGAGTCGATTTATACTTCCCCCTTTAGCAATCTCAAATTATATAGTAATATGGAAACAAAAACAAGAAACAGTATTGTTCGAGAAACAATCCCTTTACATCAGCCGTAATTCGTATGGCCATTAAGATTTGTCAACACGCTCATAGTGAACGGTGTTAGGTACCCCATTAACGTCCATTAAGGCAGGTCAAAAGGAGTCCTTCCTTATTGGACATTACTGCGTTTAGCGTCATTTTACGGCCTATTTCAATTATTTGTATTGAATCAGATGTCTGCTGCATACCAATAATATCGTCTGTTACACACTTCAGAGTTGGCATGTGATTGTGGCAAATAGTGTCTAAACTTGCCACCTCGATATATTTCATGATATATGCTCGTAACACCTCGATGGACATTCTATGACTGATACTTGCAGCACTTATTATTTAACAGGCGATTTTTACTGTTTAAATATATGTCATTGATTATTCTCGGCTCCGCTGTTATGTGCAGTGTTGTTCCATTAATTGTGTCATGGAAAACGATATAATCAACCCGTGTTCTATAAGCGTTTCCTGAGGAACATATTTATGTTCCCGGATGAAATATCGCATTACAGGTAATAAATGCTTTCAAGTTCGATCAATGAAGACGGTATTCATTTAAATATTGATTCTGTCAGAATACAAGTGGAAAATGAATTAATGGTCGGTCGGTTGGTTGGGCGGTCGATCAGTAACCTATAGTAATTTACCATAAAAAGAAAATAAGAAAAGAAAAAAACATAGGAAAGTAAAATAACTCGCATGCCACCAATATCTGAATTGTCACATGTATTAACATACCGCTGTATGCCTGAAGTCGCGGGTTCAGGTGGAGCGATTCCTTTTTCGTTTAGCTCGACTTTCTTTTAACAATTACTCAATATCGATATGTATAAGAAGGGTACATATAATCGATATACAGATATATCTCTTATTATTTATCTTAGAGTCGATTTATACTTCCCTATTTATGCATCAATCTCAAATTATATAGTAATATGGAAACAAAAACAAGAAAACAGTATTGTTCGAGAAACAATCCCTTTACACCAGCCGTAATTCGTATGGCCATTAAGATTTGTCAACACGCTCATAGTGAACGGTGTTAGGTACCCCATTAACGTCCATTAAGGCAGGTCAAATGGAGTCCTTCCTTATTGGACATGTAGCGTAATTTACGGCCTATTTCAATTATTTGTATTGAATCAGATGTCTGCTGCATACCAATAATATCGTCTGTTACACACTTCAGAGTTGGCATGTGATTGTGGCAAATAGTGTCTATACTTTATGTTTATTCCAACCACTGTCGTCTGCAACTCTCAAAATTAGCCATAGACAACCAGGTATATACAGTACATATGTACACAAAAGTGGTAAATGGCAAAAGGGCCGCTGGGAGTTTAAACCGGGTTAAGACATCTCAGTAAAACGGAACAGCTGTATTGATAAGAAATCCCCACGTTGTATTCTCTAACACACAAGGCAGCATTAACAGGCAATAAAAGAGTAACATAATTTATTATATATGAATATAAAAAGCCACAATGCAAGAACTCAGCGACTTGGCAGAAGCCAGAGTAACAAAAGAACACACCATTTATGATTAAGAGTACGACATATACGATTTAAAATATCAAACGAAAACGTCCTTTGAGGATTTAGGTAGACGTCATCATCTGTCCGGTCATCGCACAATCAAAGAGAAAAAAATGTATGAAAATGATCATGATGAAGGATCGATCTTACGAAGTTTGTAAGTCACGTTATCATAGAAGTCAGGTTGTGATAGCCCTTGTCGCAGAAGAGTTCTTAAATTACTTTTAAAGACTGCATTTGTTTCAATAAAGCAACCATTAAATACTTTTGGAATATCAATTTCAATCTTAAATAAACTGACAGGAACGTGTCAACCCTATAGCAAAATTGAACCGTCCTTGACGGGAAAACGTAACACACGTCTAGATCCAACCATCAGACTGGTACCAGCGCCTGTTTTAGCGTTAAACTATTGAGTGTATCTTAAAAAAAAAACACCAGTCAATACATAGGCTAGCACTCGTTAGAGCAAGCCAAAAAGCATATCTTTTAAATGTGATGCAAAGATAAACACAAAGGATATCAAACACCAGGAGGCGACTAAAAGGGAGATAATTTACAGGTTATTCTCTATATCATCTACGACGCTTGCTTGTGTTCATGACAAACGTCTAGAACAGTCCTGAACAAAGTTTGATTTTTGCTGATACACTGTTAAGGTTTCTGATTGGCTGAGAAAGGAACATCTGCAATCCAAGATATACAGAAAGGCAGAAAGACAATACATTTATTAATAAACAAAGATGAACAAAGAGGGAAATTTCATTATTATATCGACGAACTAAATGCGGATGGTCAGAAATGCTTTAATAAACAAGAGGCCCAAGAGGGCCTGTAACCTGTATCTCTTGTAGTTTCAGAGAAGAAGATTTTTGAAGTTCTTCCCTATAACTCTATGTACAACTGATCCAACAAGGACAAACTTTTTTTTTTTAAAAATTAACAAAAATTAAAAAACATTAAAAAAAATAATTTAAAAAAAATAAATAAATAAAAAAAAATATTTAAAAAAAATTGAACCCATAAACCAAGGTTTCCTATGTAGAACCCACGACCGTGTGTATTACCAAATATTGAAAAAGGGCCATACGTCCGGTGTTACTTGTTCGATCTGCCTGGTTCTCAAACTCGTTAGAGCTTTCATTGATATCAACAATCTGGCCAACTCGTTAGAGCTTTCATTGATATCAACAATCTGGCCAAGTTTGGGAAAGATCGAATACAAAATGAAGGTGCTAGAGTGTTCACAAGGCTTTCAGAAAAATAACAAGGGCCATTACCCTGGTGATCCGATTTGGCTGGTTTTCGAACTTGTTCGAAATTTTATTAATATTAACAATATATGCAAGTTTGATAAGGATCAAACTATAAACGAAGGTGCTAGAGTGTTCACAAGGCATTTTTCAGCAAAACAAGGGCCATCACTCTGGTGTTACAGAACCAATTGAGTTGGTTTCAGAACTTGTCCAAGCTTTCATTGGCATTAACAATCTGTGCAAGTTTAGTAAAGATCAAATAATAAATGAAGGTGCTAGAGTGTTCACAAGGCAATAAACGACATTTTCCAGAAAAAACAAGGGCCATAACTCCGAACTTGTCCGAGCTTTCATTGATATAAAGACACTGGCAAAGTTTCGTAAAGATCCGATTAATAATGAAGGCCCTAGAGTGTTAACAAGGCAAAAGTTAACGGACGGACGGACGACGGACAACTCGCCATCCCATAAGCTCTGCTGGCCTTAATAATTACGGACACGTGCTTCATGTTTCAAATTTGTTTCTGCACAAACGGTCAAGACACTTGTATTTACAATCAAGCGTCGAAGATGATCAAGACTATAAAGATTACTGCAGTTGCCAGGTATAATTACAGTACTATACTGTAGTTATAGATTATGTCTGACTTACAAAGAAATGCGATTTGTCATGCGTCCCCTGAGTATTCGTATTGCTGATCAATTAAGTGTATGATGATGATTAAAATGTACAATATTGTAAATTACACAATAACATGCTATTAAGTGCTTCTGCAAAACTCAGCATCACTGTTGCTATGGTTATTGATATGTGTTCATTCAAATAACGGTACATTTATTGATAATATTCCTGTGTTGCGCATTATTGTCACTATACAGAAGCTACACAGTTTCATGGACTGTTTGATTCGTGCAAATATATACTAGTATATATATATATGTACATAAATACATGTTAATACCTATGGACTGGACACTATAGCGGATCATTATGTAGTTATTTTCATGGAAACCGTTGATAGCTGACAAGTAATGAATTATTAGTCGTGAGAGGAAAGCGAAAGAGAATGTGTTTTTTTTATATTAAGTTTTATACATTTTATGAAACGAGTTTTAATTAAAATGAGTTGTTTGCGTTGAATACGATCTCGAGAAATTGTAATGCATTTATTTTCACAGTGTTATTGAGACAGTGTGGATGTATTTTAGGAGTATTCTAGAAGCATTACCATTAGCAAATGAATTGCAAATGAATTGAAACGAAATTAACGGATTCATCATGTCGTCCCATAAGTTGTTGGTGCATATGGAATGTTTAAAAGAAGTGCATGTCAGAAGGAAACTTAGAGTTTCTTAAAGAAGTGAGGAACCACAATTAAGCAACGTCAATAAAATAAAAACCTGAGGAGGTCACATTGGACAGATTTTCGTACAGAAATGAATACATAGCCTCTTAAAAGAAGATCATCTTATATGAACATGAGTGTTGAACCCAAACAAAACTACAATCCCCCCATAACAATTTTTGTTTGACGCCAAACAAGTATTTATCCAGAAAAGAAGAAGACATTTTAGCGACGTCATTGGCTCAACATGATGAAATCGCCAATTATAATTGACCCTTGCTTTTTATAACTATGACTTATGTTTTTAGTTATCCAACATATTTTTTTCAGAAAAAAATACTGTTCCTGGTAATGTTGGTCTGAACAAAACTCATATGGCTAAAACTACGACTAATTTATATCTCAGATATACCATTTCGCAAGCTTAAATTTACATTAAAAACAAGAACAACACTTTGTTTTTGATATGTAAAACTTAGAACCGGCATCAAATGTGAAGAATAAAAATGTCGCAATGAAGATTATCAATTGTTTTTCAGTGCAAAAATCCAGTGTTTTGGTGTTTTGTATAAAATAAGAAATACAGTTAATAAGGTAACAGAGGTTACCTATGGCTAACACAATGCGAAATAAAACCAGATAATAACATCATCTCAAAACAAAGCACGACAAGCCCGGTAGTAGATGAAGAAGACCTCTTCCAAAGGAAATGCTGTTAAGGTGAGTCTATATCTTCATTTTTACTCTAAATGCTTTTTAAAAACACTTCTGTGTACCAATTTTAATAACACACACGTGTGTGCCAATTTTAATAACAAACACTTCTGTGTACCAATTTTAATAGCAAACATATCTGTGTAACAATTTAAATAACGCACAAAAAGCAACAGCTTCGAGTCAGTGTATATCCCAGGCATTAGTTCAAGGTTATTATGTTATACGACAAACAAACAAACATGAAGCAAGTATATTGGCATATCGTACTTATACACACACTAGCAAAGCGAAATATGCAACACATCAAGCATTGACATATAAATGAGACATAGAACCAATAAAACTACACAGATACGTATATTTGTTTTGTTTATAGCCGGATTGCGTAGCAAATCCAGTGGTATAGTTTGGCGATTTCCGTCCGTTTGTCCGTCTGTCCGTCTACATGTTTTGACGTTTCGGTTAAAGTTTTTGAAGTTTTTGTTTTCACTCATTTCTCAAAAACGAATTATCGGAAAGCTTTGAAACTGGGCACACAAGTTCATGGTCATTACACTATGTCATATGAAAAGAACCATAACTCTGTCACGTATTTTCTTGAATCCCCCTTTTACTTAGATTTTTCAGTTAAACTGTTGGTGCTTCATTTGTTATTTGAACACATTGTAGTATTATTTATTTATTTTAACTACACGGTTTTACTTTCATTTGAAATAATTCGTACAATATTCTCCGAGCATAACTAATTCCCCACATTTGTGTCATGAAACTAATCAGAATTGTATAATTATAAACACACACATATTTACAAAACAATTTACATTTCCGTGGGTGGGTGGTGGGTGGGGTAGTTTCTAGTTTAATATGTTCTCAAAATAACACAGCATCAACAACGACAGTAACAACAACAACAGCAGCAGCAACACCAACAATAACAACGTCAGCAGCAACATCAACACATATTTTGCTTTTACAATTGTTTCTCTCGAAAAACAAAACTGCTTTAGATATGAATATGAGTTGCGTAGATAAAATAGTAAAGAACAGAAACAAACTGTACTCATAACAAAATACTAGGCCAGTCCTGCAAAACCTCCCCATGTATGGTCATCCTTTCCTAATTTATCATTTGAAATCACTGTTATACTTTCTATGTTTGTGATTTTGGTTATATATGTTAAACAAGTTGCAACCCTGGATTTTGATTTCGTAGATTTACTTTTGAAAATAAAATATAATTTACAATGCAATAGTTAAACTCGTACAAGATAACTTCAAATGAAATAGCTTTAGAGTTTACATTGCATTGGATAGTGCTATTTTTTATTAGGAGTTGTACAGTCTCAATCAACCGAGACTGCAATATTTCGTATTTATCGTGTTCGGCCGTTTCCAAAGGTCCACTCTCATACTCGTTTGTACTTCTATCCAAAACGCTTTATTCGCAACAAATCTCTGTAGTTGTGATGTGCAAACAAAACAGAAAGGCTTATATTTGCCAAAGTAAGCATAAAATGCAAACAGGAAATGTAACTAACAATGTTCTCCCATAAGTGGTATAATGACAGAACTCCTTCATCAAAAAATGAAGGAAAAATTACAAGGAAAAGTTACAAGGAAAAGTTACAAGGAAATATAGAAACAAAGTATAAGACACCACAAATATACAATGGTTGTCAATAAGGGTACCTCCTTATAACAGCCAGTGGTAAAAAGGCCGCTAGGTGGTGTGAGTGCGTGCGTGCATGCGTGTGTGTGTGTGTTGGGGAGGGTTACATCAGGTTCTAGGGTGCACCAAACTTCACTCTTACCCTAATGTCATCCCCCAAAAAGGCACAATGTTAATAAAGAAATCCCCACCAGGCTATATCCTCTAACAAACTAGGCAGCATAATTATGCAATATAAGTATAACACAAAGATGATCATGTATATATGTATATAAAAACACACACAAACATAGAAAGCCAGGTTGTAGAAGACGCTTCAAGTCAGGTTGTTATATTCTTTGCCGCAGTTATTAAATTACTTAAAGTATATAGAGGATATTTGTTGGTTTGGAGTGAATATACGATTTATTTTCATCGAGAAGTGAGAAAACTTATATTTTCACTCGTGCGAGAAAACTTATATTTTCACTCGTGCTTAAAAAACTTATATATATATATATATATTTTTTTTATTATTTTTTTGCATACAACATTACATGAAAAAACAATTACAACACAAATTTAAACAGCACATAACAGTGAAATTGCATAACACTGTTTAAATCATAATAAATATATTGTATGACTATATTTTAAGAGGTGTAATAGGCTTTAGCACGAGTGAAAATATAAGTTTTCTCACTTCTCGATGAAAATAAATCGTATATTCACTCCAAACCAACAAATATTCTACTTATTATATACTTTTTATCATGCGACACTACCAAACTGTTTCAAACAGAAAATACGTTTCGTTCCGACATTTCCCCTTTAACGTATTCGCGGATAAACATGGTAACGCCAGCGCGTGAGGCGATTAGTGCGCATAGAATATAGTTCTAAACTTTGACACGAATTATGACTGTTATAAGCAAATGTAGAAAAAGTAGTTCCATTTTTTTCCGGCAGTGAGAATATAAGTTCTTATAGGTTATAATAGCGTAAATGAGTCTCCATTGCCCTTCCATAGTAAAGTTAGAATATTGACAACCTGTTAAAAACTCAAACCTGGTTAGAATTCTGGGAAACTTACTTTATCATGCAAATAATAAACATCAACAAGGAAATAGGGGGTTTAATTCCTTCTAAGAAACATTTCTTCACTTGTATACTAACACCGGGTCAAAGGTCAAAGCTATTTTTTACTCCTTGCAATTTCGTACCCTGTCTACTTTCTCTTCTGAAATTTATATCATAAAGTGTCAAAAACATGATGAGCACCCTTTACAAATATCAACAACATGTTACAGCCAAAATTTAACAGGAAATTGCACTAAAAAAAGGTTTTAAAGAAAAAAAAGATTAGCACTCTTTAATACAGAACTAATTTCGACTGCCTGGCTGCACCACCAGGCAGGCACATCCGGCTGATTTAGTGGAATTAAACCTATCTTCTCACTGTGAAAATATAAACAATGAGAATATAAGGTGTATTCTAACCATACAATCCACTATTTCACTGGGAAGTATATAATAAATATATATATCCAATTTTGCAAAGGTTTTGCCATGTTTATGGTTACGGTCGCCCTGATGAAATAGCTTTTGAGGTATACAAAGTCTACAATATTAAAGTTCTCTACTCGACTACAAGCGCCAGAAAAAAACGAATAAGTTAAGAAAAATATATCCCATAAGAAGTTGCTCGAGAAACACTCCCGTAAGTGGGATAATGCAAGATGTCAACATTGAAATCATCTTCCTTGTCATTCTCCATTTTCAATCGAGAGATGAAACTCGAGAAAAGAAGTGACGGTATCAGAAAAGAAGTGACAGTATCATAAAATAAGTGACAGTATCAGAAAAGAAGTGACAGTATCAGAAATGTAAGCTTTGTAGAGTTGAAGTTCTTTAGAATAGATATATTAACCATAGTATAATAGAAAGGGTTGCCAATGTTCGAAAGAGGTGCACAGTTAGTAACAATTTGTCTATAAACAGTAGTTTGACGAAAACATTATCCAATAGGAATACAAGTCTTGGGAAGTCTACTTAGTTTAATTGCCTAAATTGTCGTTTAATATTGCCAAAATATGTAGTTTCTTTTCTTTAGCACAGACATTTGAAAAATAATAAGTGCTTGTCTATTGATAAGGTTGTGTTGTTAAGTTGTATATGGTGTAGGATAGTCATAAGTACTTATATATGCGATTTGACGCCTATGGCCAATTATGTCTCCCGAACAAAATAAATTTAATCCAGAGTTGTCATAAGTATACGCTTTAGCACAATACTGTTTCACATGCTTTTTACAGCAGTCTTTCAAGAAGTTGGAAAGTTTGGAGATGTTTGCAGCAGTGCATGCATTATTAATGTTGTTATTCTCGGAATCCAGTTGGAAGTGTTCTATTTGTCATCTGCTTTCTTTGGACAGACAAATAGTGACTGACGTGGCCAGATGGATAGTGACTGACGTTGCCAGATGGATAGTGACTGACGTGGACAGATGGATAGTGACTGACGTGGACAGATGGATAATGACTGACGTGACCAGATGGATAGTGACTGAATATAACAACCTGACTTCTACAAACTGGCTTTCTATGTGTTTGTGTTTTTTATATACATATATACATGATCATCTTTGTGTTATACTTATATTGCATAATTATGCTGCCTAGTTTGTTAGAGGATATAGCCTGGTGGGGATTTCTTTATTAACAGATGGATAGTGACGTGGCAAGATGGATAGTGACTGACGTGGACAGATGGATAGTGACTGACGTTGACAGATGGATAGTGACAGACGTGAACAGATGGATAGTGACTGACGTGGTCAGATGGATAGTGACTGACGTGACCAGATGGATAGTGACTGACGTGGTCAGATGGATAGTGACTGACGTGGCCAGATGGATAGTGACGTGGCCAGAAGGATAGTGACGTGGCCAGATGGATAGTGACTGACGTGGCCAGATGGATAGTGACGTGGCCAGATGGATAATGACTGACGTGGACAGATGGATAGTGACTGACGTGGCCAGATGGATAGTGACTGACGTGGCCAGATGGATAGTGACTGACGTGGACAGATGGATAGTGACTGACGTGGCCAGATGGATAGTGACTGGCGTGGCCAGATGGATAGTGACTGACGTGGAAAGATGGATAGTGACTGACGTGGCCAGATGGATAGTGACTGACGTTGCCAGATGGATAGTGACTGACGTGGCCAGATGGATAGTGACTGACGTGGCCAGATGGATAGTGACATACGTGGACTGATGGATAGTGAATGACGTGGCCAGATGGATAGTGACTGACGTGGACAGATGGATAGTGACAGACGTGGCCAGATGGATAGTGACTGACGTGGACAGATGGATAGTGATGTGGCCAGATGGATAGTGACTGACGTGGACAGACAAATAGTGACTGACGTGGCCAGATGGATAGTGACTGACGTGGCCAGATGGATAGTGATTGACGTGGACAGACAAATAGTGACTGACGTGACCAGATGGATAGTGACAGACGTGGACATATGGATAGTGACTGACGTGGCCAGATGGATAGTGACTGACGTGGCCAGACAAATAGTGACTGACGTGACCAGATGGATAGTGACAGACGTGGACAGATGGATAGTGACTGACGTGGCCAGATGGATAGTGACTGACGTGGCCAGATGGATAGTGACTGACGTGGTCAGATGGATAGTGACTGACGTGGCCAGATGAATAGTGACGTGGCCAGATGGATAGTGACTGACGTGGCCAGATGGATAGTGACTGACGTGGCCAGATGGATAGTGACTGACGTGGTCAGATGGATAGTGACTGACGTGGTCAGATGGATAGTGACTGGCGTGGCCAGATGGATAGTGACTGACGTGGTCAGATGGATAGTGACTGACGTGGACAGATGGATAGTGACTGACGTGACGTGGACAGATGGATAGTGACTGACGTGGCCAGATGGATAGTGACGTGGCCAGATGGATAGTGACTGACGTGGCCAGATGGATAGTGACTGACGTGACGTGGACAGATGGATAGTGACTGACGTGGCCTGATGGATAGTGACTGACGTGACCAGATGGATAGTGACTGACGTGGCCAGATGGATAGTGACAGACGTGGATAGATGGATAGTGACTGACGTGGCCAGATGGATAGTGACAGACGTGGCCAGATGGATAGTGACTGACGTGGACAGATGAATAGTGACGTGGCCAGATGGATAGTGACTGAGGTGGCCAGATGGATAGTGACTGACGTGAAGTGGACAGATGGATAGTGACTGACGTGGCCTGATGGATAGTGACTGACGTGACCAGATGGATAGTGACAGACGTGGCCAGATGGATAGTGACTGACGTGGACAGATGGATAGTGACTGACGTTGACAGATGGATAGTGACAGACGTGAACAGATGGATAGTGACTGACGTGGTCAGATGGATAGTGACTGACGTGACCAGATGGATAGTGACTGACGTGGCCAGATGGATAGTGACGTGGCCAGAAGGATAGTGACGTGGCCAGATGGATAGTGACTGACGTGGCCAGATGGATAGTGACGTGGCCAGATGGATAATAACTGACGTGGACAGATGGATAGTGACTGACGTGGACAGATGGATAGTGACTGACGTGGCCAGATGGATAGTGACGTGGCCAGATGGATAGTGACTGACGTGGCCAGATGGATAGTGACTGACGTGACGTGGACAGATGGATAGTGACTGACGTGGCCTGATGGATAGTGACTGACGTGACCAGATGGATAGTGACTGACGTGGCCAGATGGATAGTGACAGACGTGGATAGATGGATAGTGACTGACGTGGCCAGATGGATAGTGACAGACGTGGCCAGATGGATAGTGACTGACGTGGACAGATGAATAGTGACGTGGCCAGATGGATAGTGACTGAGGTGGCCAGATGGATAGTGACTGACGTGAAGTGGACAGATGGATAGTGACTGACGTGGCCTGATGGATAGTGACTGACGTGACCAGATGGATAGTGACAGACGTGGCCAGATGGATAGTGACTGACGTGGACAGATGGATAGTGACTGACGTTGACAGATGGATAGTGACAGACGTGAACAGATGGATAGTGACTGACGTGGTCAGATGGATAGTGACTGACGTGACCAGATGGATAGTGACTGACGTGGCCAGATGGATAGTGACGTGGCCAGAAGGATAGTGACGTGGCCAGATGGATAGTGACTGACGTGGCCAGATGGATAATGACTGACGTGGACAGATGGATAGTGACTGACGTGGCCAGATGGATAGTGACTGACGTGGCAGATGGATAGTGACTGACGTGGCCAGATGGATAGTGACTGGCGTGGCCAGATGGATAGTGACTGACGTGGAAAGATGTATAGTGACTGACGTTGCCAGATGGATAGTGACTGACGTGGCCAGATGTATAGTGACTGACGTGGCCAGATGGATAGTGACAGACGTGGACTGATGGATAGTGACTGACGTGGCCAGATGGATAGTGACTGACGTGGACAGATGGATAGTGACAGACGTGGCCAGGTGGATAGTGACTGACGTGGACAGATGGATAGTGACTGACGTGGCCAGATGGATAGTGACGTGGCCAGATGGATAGTGACTGACGTGGACAGACAAATAGTGACTGACGTGGCCAGATGGATAGTGACTGACGTGGCCAGATGGATAGTGACTGACGTGGACAGACAAATAGTGACTGACGTGACCAGATGGATAGTGACAGACGTGGACAGATGGATAGTGACTGACGTGGCCAGATGGATAGTGACTGACGTGGCCAGACAAATAGTGACTGACGTGACCAGATGGATAGTGACAGACGTGGACAGATGGATAGTGACTGACGTGGCCAGATGAATAGTGACTGACGTGGCCAGATGGATAGTGACTGACGTGGACAGATGGATAGTGACTGACGTGGACAGATGAATAGTGACTGACGTGGCCAGATGGATAGTGACTGACGTGGCCAGATGAATAGTGACTGACGTGGCCAGATGGATAGTGACTGACGTGGCCAGATGAATAGTGACTGACGTGGCCAGATGGATAGTGACTGACGTGGCCAGATGGATAGTGACTGACGTGGCCAGATGGATAGTGATTGTCGTGGCCAGATGGATAGTGACTGACGTGGACAGATTGATAGTGACTGACGTGACCAGATGGATAGTGACTGACATGGCCAGATGGATAGTGACTGACGTGGCCAGATGGATAGTGACTGACGTGGCCAGATGGATAGTGACTGATGTGGACTGATGGATAGTGACGTGGCCAGATGGATAGCACGGTGGACTTGAAACTGGAGAACCCGAGTTCATGGCTCACCAGCACCGTTGGGTTTCGTTCATGGTTCACCAGCGCCATTGAGTTTCGTTCATGGCTCACCAGCGCCATTGAGTTTCGTTGGTGTGGTCATGGGAAATACACTTTCCCTTAGCCTCTTTCGTTGGTTGTAGTGTAAAAGTCGGGCAGTGTCGTATATTGGAGTCTATCAACCGAGCACTTAAAACGGATGTACACCAGGCTTTGGGTGTGTGTGTAGGGAAGGGGGGAGTGGGGGTGGTGAGCTGGGGCGTCGAAAGTTGTTTAAAAAAATAAAAAGCTATGACATGACCAATCTAAAACGTGAATTGGTTCAAAGATTTATATGGAACATTAACATTTTCCTATAATTCAACGAAATCATTAATAATTATAAATTACAACACGTCTTATCCGGCTAAGAGAAATCCCCGGCTTATATTAATAGATGTCAAGCGGAGCAACGCGGAGCACAGCGACGACATTTACACATGACACTCGCGTTGCAATACCATTTGTTTTTACCGCCAAGTTTAAAATCGCCCATCCGGGCGTGAAACCATAGTTAGGAAATACCTCCTTCGAGTATTTTATTGACATGTTCAGTGTAAATTCTTTTGGTGGTGTATGGCTCATTTAGTTCATTTTTAGCTCGACTTTTTCGAAGGAAAAAATAGAGCTATTGTCATTACATTATCGTCGTCTGCGTCTTTGTCGTCGCCTGCGTCCGGGTTAAAGTGTGTATGTAAGCTTGTATCTCCTAAACTATTCTACATACTGGATTGAAACTTCACACATGTATTCGGCATTATTATACAACATCAAACAGCCAGGTTCTATAACTCATAATTTGATTCTAAAAAATATGCCCCTTTTATACACACAAAATTTGGTTAAAGTTTGTAAACTCATGGTTTTATTTTAACAAAAGTATGGCCCCTTTCATACATGGATTTTTTTTGTTAAAGTTTGTATGTAAGCTTGTATCTCTAAAAGTTCTGCTTTTCATAACGGATTGAAACTGCATATGCATTCAGCACCATCATACAGCCAGGTTCTATAACTCATGCTTTTATTTTAACAAAAGTATGGCCCCTTTTTATTATTACAACATTTGGTTGAAAGTTCAATAGTTCTGTTTTGCAATTAAGCAAAAGTCGAAAGTCGAGCGGCTGCACCGGACGGCGTGCTTCTTGATTAAATTTAATACAAAAATAATGTACTTGAACAATTCTAAAAAAGTGACCTGTACATTGGCCCCAGTGACCCCAAATGCTATACCAAGCTTCCTTTCCATATAGATACCCACACAGCAAGTTTCGTTTCAATCTCTCAATCCCAACTAAAGATATTGAGCAGAAACCGTTTTTCTATTTTTAGTAACAAATGACCTTTACCCCAGTGACCCCAAATGCAATTCCGAACTTCCTTTTGAAATAAGCTACGTACACAGTAAGTTTCATTCTAATATCTCATTCCTTACTTAAGTTACTGAACAGAAACCGTTTTTCTATTTTAATAACAGTGACCTTGACCTTAACTACAGTGACCCCAAATGCAACCTCAAGCTTGCTTTCCATATAAGTACACAGCAAGTTTCGTTCCAATATCTCATTCCAAACAAAATTCGTTGCGCGGAAACCGTTTTCCAACTTTTAGTAACAATGACCTTGACCTTGACCTCATTGACCCCAAATGTAATCCCAAACTTAGTTTTGATATAAGCTACCTACCTACACAGCAAGTTCCATTCTATTCTAATATTCAATTCGTTATTGAGTAGAAACCGTTTTTCTATTTCTAGTGTATCATACTTTAGCCCAACTCACCCATAAAGTCATATACAAATATTTATTTTATGATATGCAATGAAATACTGTATTTTATCAGTGAAATAAAAGTGTTATTCCACACTGTGGAATATAGAGTTTTATTTCCACAGTGGCTGCCGGGACTAGTTTTTAATGTACAACCAACACAAATGCACGATAACACGACTCACAAGATATTCCAACTGTTATACTGTTACATCCACTGTTTATTTAATTACTTTCTTTCTATAACGTGTTCTTAGGCAAGACACTTTCCCTTAGCCTCGTCCGTCGGTCCCGTGTATCGGTCTATCCTCCGAGCACGTTAAAGAACCATAGGAATCTATTCAATAATAAGAGTAGGGCAGGTTCCCGGATTCCTATGTATCCTTCCCCTCTCTCTTGGGCGGCTCTAAATAACTATACTGTGTTGATGAGCCGTTAAACAACATGCAATTCAATTCTATAACGTTAACGGTTTCAAAAAGTGACGTCATGTAACGTTTCGTTACGTCATCGTGAACAGGGCGCGTAGCCAGGTGTGTAAAACGGTTTAGTTACTGAAATTGCTTAAATAATTGTTTGTAAAATCATAAAATAAAAAGAAAATTTGTTGTTTTGTCGTGAATAACATATTTTATTTCATCTCGAAGTGAGATAGCTTTTATATTTTCACTCATGCTTCGCATTCGTGAAAATATAAAGTTATCTCACTTCTTGATGAAATAAAATATGTTATTCACTCCAAAACAACAAATGTTCTCTATATATATTATATTAAATGTATATTAAATGTATAATTGGAATAAAGCAGTGTAAGGTCTATGCTTGAATGAATTTGACTTTGGGCTACAGTATTATATATTATATATTCAACAAGGTTTTATTCTTTTAACGGAATAAATCTATACTATATGAGTTATAAAATAACTATAAAAATTTATATCTTAAGCATATGCATTGTTTATAAACATGCAGCATTGTTTGTAAACATGCAGCATTGTTTATAAACATGCAGCATTGTTTATAAACATGCACCACTTACGTAAGTATACGCAAATAATAAGCGGACACCTGAAGAGATTGCCCTTGGGATACAGTATGATATATCAGTTTATAACTTTAATAAATATGATTAAAACATGCCAATGCAATTAGTAGTAGTAGTGGCATAACACCTGATGCATTTATTGACCAACTGGCGTGTTTGTTATTTGGCAGATGTTAAATATTTGACTTATTTTGTATATACAAGTACATACGAAGGAAAATTGCACACAAACCAGGGTCCAATGTTAGTATAAAGAAATTATAGGAAAATCTCTAAAATGTATTATAATTTTATATGGAATGCCCAATTTGACATGTTATTAGAAATATGATTGTGTGCGTTGCGTTTTTTTTTAGCAAGATTGCGTAGCAATTCCAGGCTGATAGTTTGGAGATTTTAGACGGTCCGTCCTTCTATCTGTCTGTCGTCTGTCTGTCTGGCTGTCCGTACGCCCGTCTTTACCTTTTGGTTAAAGTTACGCATCACTACACTCAAAATGGTTTTATCAAAATTGGATATTTTGAAAAAACGGATTGTCTCTAAATATTTGCTGTTTTCATGACATAAGCTGCTAAAACTAGAAGTCTGTCAGGGTTAAATAGTATCTAGGGACAAAACGCATAATAAGAATTTGCCACCTTGGGTGGTACTGATTGATCAAGTTTCGGGATCGAGCCAACGGCCTATAAGCAATGTGGATTAATCAAATATAAATCTTCGCTTTAAAATATACATAACTTTAGTTGGAAATCATTATTTATTCATAAAACGTTAATACATCTCAATGTATTTTCGTAGAAACAAAGCAAATGTATTCCATAATATCTTCGTACATTATTTTTGAAAAGTTAAACACAGTATAGATAAATAACCTTTAGTGTGTTGATAGGCCGTTAACATCCACATATTCAATATGGCCGGTATTTATTTTATAGAACTGATATGAGCTTTTCCTTTTAAAAAAACTCGAAAACAAAATATTAGAGTGATAGGTTCCATTGTATCTTTATTGGAGTTTCGAAATGTTAAATGACTTGGTAATTTAAATGACTATGTAATACCTTGTGAAAATGGTTTCAACTTAATTCAAGTGGATATTGTCTACATATTTACAAAACATACATCGCAAATTTGTATCCTTAATTGATTTGGTTGAATATTTCAAATTTGTAATAACATAGTTTAGATCTTTGAATGACAAAATACAACCTGGGGCCAGTGTTCGTTCGCTCAATTAATTTGTTTTTATATTTAAGTAAAATGTTTCGATACAAGGCAGATAGATGGTCGTGTACATAAACCTAGCCACACACATGTTCGCGATGTTCGCGAAAAGGTAAATTTTATGTTTTTAAATAGAATATCCATAAAATAAGGTCATTGACATCAGGTGATTTAAAAAATACTATTTTTGAATGGGTGAGGGTGAGAGGAATGCAGCATTTCCAATTCAATTCAATGCGATTCAATTCTTATTCACTTAGGTCATACATAAGAACAGCATAAGCAACAGTTACAAAATACATTTATATCAATGGCGACAGATCATCAAATATAATTCTAAACACGTATACATCAGGAAACGATTATATACAAACTATCTAACAGTGCGGTTTATGGATTTCTAACCAAAATATGAGTATACTAAATAATATACTAGATGTTACAGTATTATTATTATTAATAATAATAGTAATAATAATAATAACAATAATAATATAATATAATAATAACAATAATAATTGTTTTGTAAACACCGTTCAGATAATTGTATAGCATGTTATGTCTTTATACAAAAATAAGTTTTTTAAAGTTAACAGGTTTTTAAACTAATTTCGTATTTCTGCAGCTCTACCGAACGAAATGTAGAGCGCATTTTGTCAGTGTTATACATGTTTTGACCAAAAACACACCGTTCTACCGAAACGAAATGTAGCACTGTGTTTGGTCATCTTTATTTAAATGTCTTAAGGAAGTTATTATAATCTTACATCTTATTATTTTATCCATGAATAAACTAGTTTATTTTGTTCCGCATACTTTTCTACTGATAATAATGATGTGAATTCAGAATATTAGGGCGATTATAATAGAAATTATTGATATATTTCTTCCTCATTTCACTAAATTCAGGACAAATTAAAGATAAAGGACAAATATATAACTTGCGCTTTAAAATATACATAACATCACTTGGAAATCATTATTTATTTATAGAACGGTAACACAAAGTGCAAACTGAATGTTTATCGTTTGTTTGTTTTGCTTGTTTGTATGGTATTTGACGTCATTTTTTAACACGAGGCTGGCGTGACGCAGTCGGATTTGTTACCGGAGGCCCCGGGTTCATCCCCCGTGGTGCCACTGTGTTTCACCGGTGCAAGACACTTTCTCTTAGCCTCGTCCGTCGAATGGGAACGTAAACCGGGCGATCCCGTGTTATCGGTCTATCCTCCGAGCACGTTAAAGAACCATAGGAATCTATTCGATAATAAGAGTAGGGCACGGTTCCCGGATTCCTATGTATCCTTCCCCTCTCTCTGTGCGGCTCTAAATACCTATACCGTATTGATGAGCCGTTAAACAACATTCATTTTATTTTTAATACATACAAGGTTATATATGACGATGATTTTTTTGTGGTGGAGGCAGACAACCTACTTTTTCCTGGTTAAACTAGTAATATACACTCCCGCCTCCGTAAGAATCGCGCTTCTCACTACAAGTCGAGCTCCCAGTGGGATTATCGTAGAAAACCAACAACATGACGTAAATTTAAATTACCACTGGACATGTTTTTTGTCAGTGTATGAAAGTGTCAATCCCTTCTTCGTTATATATAGAAAGGAGTTATACCAAGAGACAAAAAAATATTTTTTCTCTGTAGAAAGTTTTAAAACACGTATCACAGTCTAAACATCTAGCTTTTTTCCAATAGAAAATAATCAATATATCAAGGGGGTCATGTAATACTGTAAGAATTAGCCACTCCGTGAATGAGGTCACTTCTATTTTGACACGTCACTGATTGATACACCCCATTCATACTTTCGCTTTCATATATATGTCAATTATACCTAACAACTCAAATAACGACTAAGGATTGTTCCCAATTAATTAAAGTTAACAAGAAAAGTATAACGCATGCGTTATATGTAGACGATTTTTAATAATGGGTTAGTTTGTGGAGGCTTGTTCAAGTCACATACCTGAAGTCGTCGATATGGAGATGACAGGACGGTAAAGTGACGAATTAAAAGATACTGTATGAATACAGTTACGTTTATATTTGGTCTTAGATATACATTATTATACATGTTAAAGGGAACATATTCAAGTATTTTCAATTAAACAATTTACACCTGAGCTATTACAAAGGAATTTCAGTGACCATGTTACAATATAATATAAAAGTCATATTTCTTAAATTTTACTAGTGATTATCATATGGGCCCTATTTATGTTCATGTTTAGTTGTAGTCTAGGCTCAAAACGCTCGGAGTTGCCGTTAAGGCAATCAACTTCGCATTTTAAAATGAATTACAAGTGATCTTATAGAAAATATTTAATTTCTTAACTTTTTTACTTCATTATAATACTCAAATATAAATGGGTGAAGAAACGTCTAGGGTAAAAATTAAAATAGATGCGAAATATTTCGGTTTGATGCCGAAACGTCTAGGTGCCAATTCGTCTAGGTGTCGAAATGGTTTGGTGCCGAAACGTCCTGAATCGATCTTGATCACACAGACGCAAAACTTGAGAATTGTCTGCATTTATTAATAAGCATTTTTCATGAACTGATCATTGGGACCCCTGCTTTAATAAGACTAATATACTATATACACAATAGTTTTCGTCTAGAAAATGATAGCAAGCGTTCCAAAGCGTGCAATTTGTATTACACATAAGGCAAGGGAAGCGATTTTTAGCACATGCTGGCCAGTCCTTAGTCTTATAGCCATACGATTTATGTATAGAGTGTGTAGCTTTAAGCACATCGTACGATGCGTTAAGACATATAGATAGGTGACAGCAGGTATTAAGTAAGAACACCGTCAAAGGCCATAATTAAAAGTATGTGTGTTTGCCCGAACGCGACCGGTCTCAAATTCGGCAAGATTCCAAACTTCTTTTTCAGTAAAAGCATGATATTTTTAATCGGTCGAATAATGTCGGATCACTCCCATACATGGTCAGATTTGAATAGTCCTTTGCCCTTGAAATAAAATGCAGTGTTTCCTCTTTATCTTTAGTGATTTAGCTTAATGTGTTTTTTGACAATTCTCGCGGGCGCAGCCCGGCGTCGAAGTTGTCCACTAGTAATCACTTTTTCGGTTATGCGGCTGATTACCGTAAAAAGTCAAAAAATCCACAAAGTAAACTTTCGCGAAAGTCGTGAAAAAACAATACGGACGAGCAAAGCTCGACAAACGAGCCACAGAGCTTCGCGAAGCCCCGAAATTAAACAACAACACATTTATATTATCACTAAGCTTCGCGCAGCGAAGCCCCAAATTATTCATATTTACGACATAATGTCGACCGCGTTCTTCATGTCCGGAGTTTACATCGTCCGGCCTGCTCCATATTTTTCAGACGGCGTATGGTACGCGGATTCAGACTTGCATCAATAATCGTATAAAATTAAAATGTAAATTTCTTACTTTTTTCTTGTGAGAAGCAGCATGTGACGTCAAGACTTGAGTAGGGTAAACTAGTGCATCAGCGACTGACGTTAAATATAACGTCATGCGATATTAAACATGACGTCATGCGATATTGTAAACATGACGTCATGCGATATTGTAAACATGACGTCAATGGTCATGTGCGTGAACATGTGCTAATTGCTTTTGGTCTACAATGTTTGCCAGTCTGGCAATGGGTAAGGGGATGTGGGTATTTTCAGATACACATCTGTGACAGTTTACTTACCTAATTAATGCATTCTAAAATGAAATAAAAAGTCCGGAGGATCATGCTCCACGCCCCCCAACCATAGGCCTATGCTGTCATTTGGGCCCTAGATATGTTACTGTACATGTAGTCCGAGTAAACTTATGTAATTCATGATAAATTATAATTACAAAGTATTGAGCTTCGCCCGAAGCGAAGCCCCGAACATTAAATAAAACAATAATATGTTGGTAAGATTCGCGAAGCGAAGCCCACAGTCCATGGATTCGTCCTGTTCTTCAATTTCGTAGCTGACCTTAGTTGACATTTTCAATTCGCACGAAGCGAGACCCCGAACATTTAACAAATTTATAGATCACATACTGAAATAAGCTTCGAGAAGCGGAGCCCCAAATCGCTTACAAATTCATATGTTATAACAATTTTATGATAGTGTGGTAAACATGGTGAAATGGTGCTGTAAACGCCAAAATAATGCCGAGCGCAGCGAGGTGTATAACAACAACTAACAAGATGTGTGTATCTCACAAAAGGTTTAATTATTTACAGTTGTAGTCCCCCGTCATCCAAACACACACAAGATGATTGCGAGCGCAAACGAGCGTCTGGTCATCAATTTCATTAAAATGTTTAAAGGCATATTTTAAATACCGCTTCATATTTATAAAGGGGCTGGCGTGGCCCTATAGACAACCGCTGAACTTGAAATCCACTGAACCCGGGGTAAAGCCTCACCATCGCCACTGAGTTTCATCTTTGTGTTCTTCAGCAAGACGCTTTTCATTAGCCTCGTCCATCGGATGGGGACG